>PVKS010012091.1:0-54783 GCA_004027875.1 Aplodontia rufa | reverse complement strand
TTTTTGGATCCATTCTTCCTGTGAGGGACACCGGGGTTGTTTCCATAGCCTAGCAATAGTAAATTGTGCTGCTATGAACATCGATATTGCTGTGTCACTGTAATGCGCTGATTCTAAGTCCCCTGGAAAGATACCCAGGAGTGGAATAGCAGGGTCGTATGGTGGAGTCATCCCTAGTTTTTTAAGGATTCTCCATACTACTTTCCAGAGGGGCTGTACCAGTCTGCAGCTCCACCAACAGTGTGTTAGTGTGCCTATTTCTCCACAGCCCCTCCAGCATCTATTGTTGTTTATTTTCTTCATCTTTGCCTCTTTTCAATTTAAATTTTATTTTCCACATTCATTACTACAAGCTCTGACTGTGTGCTCTTCTAATCCCTTTCTTCTTTACAGTCTCTTAAAAAAATCACAAGAGTAGCAATAGTCTCTTTTTTGCCTATGTAATTATCCTCGTCTGTTAGCACTCATACTTTTTCAGGATACCTTTGCAATTTTTTCCATTTTATTAATGCACTTCCTTCTCAAGTACTCAGTGACATTTTCCATAATTGTGTACTCTCTCATCATATAGTTTTTAATGCCAAAATGGATCACTACCTCCAGTATGAAAGCTTTCTAATATTATTTCCTTCCTAATGAGAAGAAGATAGAGAAGGAGAAAAAGAGAAGATTACATCTCTTGCAAGCTGCTGTCTCCTATGTTCTTCATAGCAGGAACAAAATCCTCAGATGAGTTGTCTCTATTCACTGCCTCAGATTGCCATCTTCCCATTCACTTTGTAAACTCTTCCTACTGGGATTTTTGCCAAAATTATTCAACAGAAATTCCTCTAACTCAAGTTGATAGTTATATCCACATTGACAAATTAGTAGCTGTTATGATTCGGATATGAGGTGTCCCCCAAAAGTTTGTGAGTGAAACAATGCAAAAAGGCTCAGAGTTGAAAAGATTTGGATTACGAGCTCCTTAATCCAATCAACGAATCGGTGAAATGATGGGGTTAACTGGGTCTTAGCTGAAGGTGAGTAGGGTGTAGCTGGAGGAGGTGAGTCATTGTAGACATGTCTTTGATGTATATATTTTGTACCTGGTGAGTGGAGTCTCTTTGCTTCCTGGTGTGATGCCTTCAGCCACTTTCCTTCCCCCTACTCTTCTGCCATGATGTTCTGCTTCACCTCGAACACCAGGAATGGAATCTATTGTCTATGGATTAAAAACTCCAAGACTGTGAGCTTTTCCCAAAGAAAATTTTTCTCTAAAATTGTTCTTGTTAGGTCTTTTAGTCATAGCAGTGAAAAAGCTAATTAAAAGAGTGGTGAATTATCAGTCTCCATTTTATGAAACCTATTGGTAGCTCTTGAAATAATTGATTTCTCTCTATTCTTTGATATATTTGCTTGCATTGGTTTTTTTTTTTTTGTAAGAGAGAAGGACAGTGAGAGAAAGAGAGAGAGAGAGAGAGAGAAATAATCAATTTTTATTGAATTTTCACATGGCTTTCATTGCTCTGACACTTAGTTGTGTACGTGGGTGCTGGGGCTTGAACCCATGTACTCTCGCATGCCACGCAAGTGCCATAACCTTGAAGCCACTGCTCCAGCCCCACTTGCATTGGTTTCTTATCAGCCAGTTTCATTGTTATGAAATCTTTGCAGTCACAGGGGACTCATACAACCTCATATGTAGAAAGTTTCTGCAATTAGTTTAATAGTCTGATGCCACTCTCTTTAATTTTTAAATATTTTAAAGAAAGATTTCACATTTTTGTTATTAACTGGACTTGCAAAATTCCTCATGAGTCTCCAGATAAGCAATATTCTCCTGATTTTCCTACTATCTTTCTGATCATTACATTTTAGTCTCTTTGTTTGCCTTTACTTCCATTGTAAGATTTCACTTGTTTTAGCTACATTCATTTGCTTAATTATCTCAGCTATTCCCATGCTGGAAGTGCTATCAATTTGCTATGCAATTCAAAATGTATATTTCTAGACCAAAAGGACAAATTTTATAATCAATTTCTCATGATCAGCATGTTTGAAATCAAACTTACATTCTTTCATTTCCTCTGTTGCTCCATTCTAGTCTTTATCAGTTAAAGAAACTCCACTCTTCCATTTGTGCAATTATTTCCCTCCTTTTACTCCATGTATCTGTTCTGTCAGCAAACCTTGCTGGGTTTTGTCTTCAAAAATCTATTTAGAATCTCACGTTTTGGTCAATATCAACATGGCAATCATGCTTGTCCAAGCCACTATTATCACTCACTAGATTTCTAGTTAGCTTTCAAAATGGTTCAATACCTTCTATTGTTTCCCTGCATTCTGTTCTTAACAAAGCAGTAAATGTCTTTATGATATAAATCAGGTCAAATCACTCCTTTGTTCAAAACTCTGCAGTGTCTCCCTATTTCACAGAGTAAAAGCCAAGGTCTATACAATGGCTTAAAACATCCTACAAGATTTTTATCCCCAATTGCCTGTCAAATCTTCTTTAGTGCTCCATTACTCACTCATGTCTACTGCACTGTCTCTTTGTTGTTCCTCAACACACTAGTCATGTTCATATTTTAGCATCATCATTCTAACTGTCCTTTCTTCCATAAACATCCTTCTTCGAGATATACATTTAGCTAACTCTCTTGCCACCTTTAAGTTATTGCTCATATCTCACCTTTCCTAGTAGAATATTTTACCCAGGCTTCCTATCTGCATTCCATATCTCCCTTACTTTGCTATATTTTTCTTTGTTTTCTATTCTACCTGTGTGTTTTACTAGGGCATTTGGAAGTTGTCAATTAATATGGTCTGAAAGTTTGTGTTCCCCAAATTTATATATTGAAATTCTACCTCCCAAAGAAATGGTATTCAGAATGTGAGGATTTTAGGAGGAGATATTTTATCACGGATACCCCTGAGTGGGACCTACCACCTTTATAAAACAGGTGTAAGGGAGCTTGTCTGTCCTTTCTGCCGTGTGAAGACATAGAAAGAAAGAAACATATATGAATTAGAAAACAGACCATCATCAGACATGGAATCCACCTCCTTCTTGGACTTCCCACCCACTATAACCATAAGAAATAAATTAATGTTGCTTATAAGTTGCTAGTTTATGGTATTTTGAGGTTATAGCACAGAATATTAAACCAAGATCATTTAAAATATCAACACAAATTTCCTAAAAAGAAAATATTCCCCTATATAATCAGAATACTGTCATCACTCTATAGAAAATTAAAATAACTTTCTTATATTATAAAATAGTCAGTTAATTCAGTAAGGTCTTTAGTTTTGTTTCTGTTGTTAAAGGTTTTCCGGTGTAGTGGGTTGTATAGTGTCTTCCAAAATTTTCTGTCCTCCCACAATCTTAGAGTATGACCTTATTTGGAAATAGTTTTCTACAGAGTACTTGGTTAAGGTGAAATCATACTGGATTAAGGTAGGTGGTAAATGAAGTGAACTCTGACACAGAAATCCGCATAAGGGAGAATATCATTTAACAGGCAGGCATAAATTGTAACGATGGATGTAAGCCAAAATTTGCAAGGATTGCAAGAAAGCATCCTGAAGCTGAAAGAAGCAAGGAAGAGTGCTTCTTTAGAAACTTCAGAGAGAACCTGACCCTATCTACACCATAATTGTGGATATCTGACCTCCACAGAAACATGAGAGGATGCCTACAATTTGTAGTTTGTGGCATTTGTTATGAAAACCCCAGGATACTAATATGCCCATTGTAATGTAAGCATTTTCAATGTTAAGAATATTATGTGAGGGGGCTGCAGTGGTGGCTGGGCGGTTATGGTACTTGCCCAACATGTGCATGTACACAGGTTTGAACCCCAGCACCCACATACACAACTAAGTGTCAGAGCAACAAGGACCATGTGAAAAACTGTATAAAAATTGATTCTCTCTCTCTCTCTCTCACACACACACACACACTATCCTCTATTTAAAAAAAAAAACAGATGTTATGTGAAATTTCTTTGAGTGTAAGACAGGAGAGATCACTTAGGCAGTTTTTGCTCCCTTTTATTCTTCTATAATGCAAACATGAATAAATTATCATGCAGCAGAAGGACAAAATTTACACAGGTTAATTGTAAGCATTGTTGAATTGAGAAACAAACATTTCTTCTCTAAACATGTGTTTATAGGTGTATGGTTCTGTAAATGAAAATATAAATTAACAGATATTTTGTAAAAATTTCTGAGTAACACAAATACTAGTATCCTTGTACATTGGTCATGAATAATGCTTGGAAACAACATAATCTAATCCTTTCATTTAGGACTGGAGTAAACTAGAAAGTATATGATTGTCTTTGGAAACATTAGTATCAAAATAGTAGACTAGATATTTAGTACATATTGCATTTATTCATAAGAGCCTTACATTTTGAATGCTTACCCTTTTTCTTTCCTCTTTCCCTTGAATTTATTTCTAGGAGACACCATGACTAAGAAGATTGTAGGAAAAAGAAGGGGGCCCAAGCAGGGAACGCAGTGTCTTGAGATGAAAGGTCAAGTAAAAAAGCAGCCAAGTGAGTCAGCATGTAGCACTAAGAACCAAACTGAGAAAACCAACAGCTGGTAGAGAGATAAGGTCACCACACAGGAAACAAGTGAAGCAGCAGAGTGCACTGGGCCAGCGGGTGCAGGCAGGGAGTCCCAAAATATGGACTGTGGCTGGCTTTCAAAGTAGAGGACAGAAGCAACTACTGAGGAATGCAGATGGTCTCAAAAGAGAAAGCACAACACATCAAATCACAGGATTCCCCCTGCATTCTCCAAAAATGATCAAAGCCTTGTTGATACCTGATTTAGCCTAATGGAACCTGGCAGATTTCTGAATTCTAGGATGATAAGTTCATGATTTGTATGAGTTTGACGTAGTTTCATGTAGCAACAAAAGAAAACTCATAGGGAAACTAAATTTTGTTTTACTTTTAGGAAAGCAAGAAACTAGTATAGAACTGGAAGGGGCTGGAATAAGTTTTGTGATGTTGCATTAGATTGGAAGTAATGGTGATAAATTATTTTATCATGTAGATATGAATATAAATATGACTATAGCTATAGCTATTGATATTAGTACTTCAGTGTATTTGTATGTGAACACATCTATATAAAGCCCAAGGGTAGCTCATGCATGAGATAAGGGTCTACTTTTATTCTTGTACATGTGAATAGTCAGTTTTATCAACATCATTTATTGAGGAGACAGCCTTCTGCACTGTGTGTACTTCTTACCTTTGTTGAAAATCAGCCGGCCAGTGGCTGGAGCGGTGGCTCAGTGGTTACCTCATGTGCCTGGCATGCGCAAGGATGTGAGTTGGAACTCCAGAACCATGCACACAAGGAAGTGTCTTCCGAGCAATGAAAGCTACATGAAAAACTAAATAAAATTGAAAATTGATTCTCTTTGTCTCACTGTCCCTCTCTCTTTAAAAAAGAAAGAAAAGAAGGAAGGAAGAAAATCAGGTGGCCATAAATGTGTGGATTGGATTTCTAGTTTTCTATTCTGTTTCAATTATTTTGTGTGTGTGTGTGTGTGTGTGGTTCTGGGATTGAACACAAGAGTATTTTACCATATGTTGCATCTCCAAACCTCTTTATGTTTTATTCTGGGACAGGTCTCACTAAGTTGCCCAAACTGGCCGCAAACTTGATATGCCCCTGACTCAGACTCCTAAGTAGCTGGGATTACAGGAGTACACCAGCACCTAGAGTGTTCCTTACTTTATGCATATGTTGCTATGCCTAGGTCAGTCAGTTTAGCTTATGAGAGTTTTCATTATGTTTTAAAGTTAGGTAATATAATACCACTAGTTTTGTTCTTTTTACTCAGGATTATTTTTTCTATTTGGAGTCTTTTGTAGTTTCAGACACAGTTTAGGTTATTTTTCTACATAAATAATGTTATTCATATTTTTATTGGAATTATGTGAAATCTGTAGGTCAATTTGGGTGGTAAGGAAATGTCAGCAATATTAAGTTTTCCATTACATAAACATGGAGCATTGTTCTATTTAATTATTGCCCTTTCCTTTTTTGCATTACTGTTTTATCATTATCATTTTAACAATATTTTAACATGTTGGTTAAATATATACTGAAGTATTTTATTTTGAAATAGCTTTCTTAATGAGGCTATTATTTTATATGTTGATTTTGTATCTTAAATTTTTACAGAATTTGCTTATTATTTGTTATCTGTTCTAAAATCTCTTCAGTGAAGTCTTTAGGTATATATATATATATATATATATATATATATATATATCCAAATTCGTGCCATTTTCAAACAAGGAAAACTTAACTTCTTTTGGATGCTTTTATTTCTTTCTCTTCCTTAATTGCTGCAGCTAGACTTCCAGTACCTTGATAATCAGAGGTAGTGTGAGTGGTCATCTTCATCTCATTCTGGATCTTAGAAGATTTTCAACACTTCCTCATTGAGCATGATTTCAGATGTGGAATTATCACACATGAACTTTACATTCTTCGTACAGCTGATTTGTTGAAAGATTTTAATCACACAAAGTTGTTGAATTTTTTCAAGTGCTTTTTCTGCATCTATTGAAATCCTTATATGGTTTTTGTGCTTCATTTAGTTGATGTGGTATGTCACATTGTATATTTGCAAAAGGTGGCTTATTTTCTATCTCAGAGATAAACTCTACTTAATAATGGAACATGATGTTTTTTATGTGAATTGAATTCAGTTCACTAGCATTTTGTATGGGATTTTTACATCCCCAGGGAGACTGACTTGTAACTTTGTTTTCTTTATAGTGTCATTGTTCAACTTTGGTATTAGGGTAAAGGTGGCCTTAAAAGTCAATTTAGCTCATGGACAACAACTAGCAGAAAGTTGAAATTAGATCAATACCTCCCACTTTGCAGAAAAAGCAAATTGAAATGGATCAAGGAACTCGGAATTAAAACAGCTACCATATAACGGCTAGAAGAAAAATTAGGACCAACATTCCAGCATATGAGAATAGGCAATGACTTTCTCAAAAAGACTTCCAAAGCAAAAAATTTACAGTGAAGAATCAATGAGTGGTATGCCTATAAACTAAAAAGCTTTACTAGGCCATAAATTGGTCAAAATTGCCAACAGAGAACCTACAGAATGGGAGATAATCATGGCCTGTGATTCCTTTGAAGGGGACTAATATCCAAAAGTTACAAAGAAAATAAAAATTCTAATATCAAAATCACAAACGATTCTATTAATAAATGGTCCAAAGAGCTAAACAGAAACTTCTCAACAGAGGAAATTGATCAAGACAATGAATACAAGAGAAAGTGTTTTAAGTAACTAGTAATCAGAGAAATGCAAATAAAAACATTAGGATTTTACCTCACTCCAGTCAGGTTGGCAAAGATAAGAATATAAACAATAACAGATGCTGGAGGAGTTGTGTGAGGATAGGCACACTAGCACACTGTTGGTGGAACTGCAGACTGGTACAGCCCCACTGGAAAGCAGTGTGGAGACTCCTCAAAAAATTAGTGATGGATCTACCATATGAACCAGCTATCCCTCTTCTGGGTATTTTCTCAGGGTACTCAGAACCAGCACATTACAGTGACACAGCAAAATCTATGTTCAAAGCAGTTCAATTTACAATAGCTAAATTATGGAACCAATCCAGATGTCCCTCACTGAATGAATAGATCCAAAAGCTATGGTTTATATATACTATGAAGTTGCTCAGCTGTTAGAAACAATAATTATCTATGACCTTTCAAGGAAAATGGATGGTAATGGAAGAAATAATGCTGAGGGAAATTAGCCAAACCCATACACTCAAGGGTCAAATATTTTCCCTCATTTGTGAAACCCAGGCTTGGGTGAAAAGTGAAGCTCATGTACTATACTCACCAAAGTTAAAGCAACACATAATCCAGGGGAACCACAGATAGATAGTGGGGTATGAGGGAAGAGCCTTATGCAATCATTTAATTCTGGAAAATGCATTGTCTTATATATATTTTGACATTTATTTGTTATGGGGGGAAATATACAAGAGTCAAGAGACTGGAGTGTGGGTGATATGGGAGTGATACTGTATTAGGATCAGGGTCATACCATATCTTTATTATATATGCATTTATTATTATACAGCAGCATGACTCCTCAATAATTTTTTTTAAAAATGAGATGAATAAAGAAAGATAGAAAAGTCAATTTCAGAGTATTCAAAACTCACTTTTTTGGAATAGCTTGAGAAGCATTGGCATTTATTTTGCTTTAAATGTTTGATAGAATTCCACTGCAAATCCATCTGGTCCTGAATTTTTCTTTGATGGGAGCTTTTCTTCATTATGTGTTGAATCTCCTTAATTATAATTGATCTGTTTAGATATTCCACTTTTCCTTTACCAAGCATTGGTAGGTTGTTATGTTTCTAGGAATTTATCCATTTCTTTTAGTTGATGCAATCTATTGATATGCAAATATAATAGTGTCTTATGACCATTTTTATTATTGTATTGTTAGTTGTAATGCTTCCTTTTTTATTTCTGATTACATTTGTCAGAATAGCTTCTTTTATCTTAGTGTAGCTAATAGTTTCTGATTGTGTTTATTCAAAAATTGTCTCAATTTTATACTTCTTTTCTGTTGTTTTTGTTTTCTATATTTCATTTTTTTCTGTTCTGATGGTATTTCTGTGCTTCTACTAATTTTAGAATGAGGTAGTTCTTATTTTTATAGTTTTTGATGTTAAAAATTGGACTTTTTTTAGATCCTATTTCTTCTATGATATGGGCAACTGTTTTTGCTCTATCCCATAGGTTTGGGTATATTAGGTTTTCATTTTTGTTTCCAACAAGTGAAAATCTCCCTTAAAATTTATTCATTATCTTTTACTTGCTCATATATTGTTGAATATAGCAAAGTCCCTTGACACCTGATTTATGGTTTCAAGCCATTATGATTAAAAGATACTTGATAATATTTTAATTGTCTTAACTTTGTGAAGACATATTTTGAGGCTTAACATGTGACAGGTTCTATGTGTTCATGTTCTATGTATACTTTTTTATCATTATATAGTGGCCTTCTTTGTCACTTATAAAAAATTTTTCTCAAAGAGTCTTTTATCTGATATGAACAGCTACTTTAGCTACCTTTTGGTTTACATTTATTTTGTGGATCCTTTTTCTCCTTCTTCCTCTCTTGCTATTTTCCTTTGTGGTCAAGCAATTTTCTCGAAGTGATATGTTCTAACTTCTTTACCTTTTTATGCATCTACATATGAAACATTTTTGTGTTTTGGTTATCTTGAGAATTATAAAAGCTTAACTTATAATTTTAATAAGTCAGTCTTAGCTGAAAACAGCTTAGCCTTTACTATGGAAAAACTCTACTCTTTTCCACTCACCCCGTATTTGTGTTTGATGTCAAAATTTTTATCTTTTTTTATGGCATTTGCAGCCAAATGGATGGAGATGGAAAAAATTTTGCTAAGTGAAGTATCCCAAACTCAGAGACTCAAGGGCTCAATGTTTTCTCTCATTTGTGTAAGCTAAATTATAAGCAGAAAGAGTACAATAAATGACTAACCTAACAATTACCTCGACATGTATGAATTCTTACCTAATCATGGGGAACTGTGCTTAGGTTCCTGGGGGATGTAGATAGGGGAGCAGGGAGGGGGGAAGGTAATAGGAAGGACATCAAAGTGACCAGAGGGAGGTAGTATGAGGGAATCTAATCTGAGGGGAACCTCTGACTTCCCACGAGAAGTCTAATTAACTTGGGGCTTAAGTAGAGTGAAACATGGAACCGTGGGGAAACCAAAGGGGAGAAACCATGGTCTGGCACCAGTATTGGCTTGTTCTGTCATTACACTATTGTTCTTCATTGTTTGACAATAAACCCCTCCTAGTTGTAAGACCATGTTTATTGAATAAAAATTTTAAAAAGATTTTATCTTTTATATTTAACCCATTAATAAATTATTATAGTTATTTTATTTAAATATATTTGTCCTTTTATCTTCATGACAGATATAAGCAATTTACACACCATCATTAAAGGATTAGATTATTCTGAATTTGTCTCTGCACATATTTCTACCAAACATTGTTATAGTACATGATGTATGATTAGAACCACAAATTTATTTTGATAAGATAAAAAATCAAGGTCTTTCAAACTGCATCAGTTTATCAAATTATATATTCTGTATTTTATCCATTCAAGTTTGTACAAAATTCTAAACATAATTTTTAAAAAGAAGGAATTTAGAAAGATCAATCTTATATTGAAACAATATCTATCAAAATAAACCAAAATCATTAAATTTACTTTTGAACATAAAGTAGCTTTGGTAATGAGAAAAACTAAAGACTTAAGGATATTTATAGTTATAATACTTTGAGTACTTTCTCCTCTTGATAATGTTACAAAGTTCTACCCACCTGACAGCTAACTCCATGTGTACTAATTTAATGCAATGATTCTCTGTAGTGGATCTTTTTGAGAAAAACAGGTTTGTGAATACAATTTGAGATATTTTATATTGTTTAAAAGAACTAACTATCTTTAATTTTCCTTAAAAACAAAAAACAAAGCAAATGGGTCATCTGGTGCACAACTGTCATCCAATTTATTATTATTATTAGCAATCCACTTATCACTATGAGGAAGGATTGTACATGCCGTACACTGACAACTTATTGTCTCCATGGCCCTTAACAAATCTTTAACCACAGACAAAAGCTTCAGAGAAATGAGTAAGTTTCTTTGTCAACTAGAATCAAGAGAAGAGAAGTTCAAGTTACTTGAAAAATATATCAAGCAAAAAAAAAAGTTAGGGAGAAAATTTTGTTAATTAACACATGCTATGGGTTGAAGTGTTTCTTTCCAAATAACATTTTTAATCTTAATGCCCAGTGCCTTACTAATTTAGGGAATGGGTTCATTTGCAGATGTATTAGTTAAGATACCCTGTTACAGAGGTAGAGTGGGCACCTAATCAAATATAGACCAATGTATCCTAAGGATAAAATATTTGCCAGTTACAGATATTTTGGTGAGATGACCATGTGAAACGTGAAGATCAGACTGAGATTGGAATTTTGCTGCTATTAGTCAAAAGAAGGATTCAAAGGTAAGATGACTCTGTCAATGTCTTAATACTGGAATTCTGGCCACTATAACGATGAGAAAATAAATTTATGTCTCTTCAAGCCACCCGGTTTGTGATTGCTGCTATAGAAGCCCTGTGAAATTAGTACAGAAGCCATATGTGACTGTACAGAGTCTATGCCAGACTTCAGTCTTAAATTTTAGCAATGAATATTAAAATTTTTGCATTTTAAACACTTGGCCTTTCAAATTAAGCACATATTTCTAAGCAAAACTCATCCCATTTTTCCCTATAAAATAGTTCAGTCACCTATATTGTTATGTCTTATGAGTTGTGATGTTACCCACTTATCATGCAAATGAAAAATAAGATTAATTTTCATTTCCTTGTCAGACTTTTCCTCCACATGTAATAAACTTTTTATATTAGCTCTTAAAGTTGTCTTAAATCCATCACTTCAGATTCCACTATAGTTCCTGAGCTTATCCTTTCACACATGGGCAGTTAACTTGATACATTAGATCATTGCACTCTTTTCTCAGAGACATCATTACCACATTCTACTCCTCAGAGAATTTGTTCTCATTTTCTTTTAAAGTACTCTCGTCTTTTGCTTGTCACATTAAGTTCTGAGATCGCTAGATTTTTTTCCCCACAACCCTAATTTTTTTATTACTACACACCTGATGACTAGGTGATTTTACTTACTCTTTAGTAATCCTCCTAGCTTGTACTATTACTGCCTAGTGTTTGATATTCAAGTTCAGATAATGAAGAATCCCATTCCATCCAAACTTGCTAAACAAAGTCTCACTATGTAGTCACTCTCAAGAAAAATACAAAAATGTCAATTCAGACTGCTGTAGTAACTTGAATATGCTTAAGTTCAAGGTTTATTTTTAGCCTGTAACACGATCTTCACTGGAATACAGGAAGTTTTGTTTCCTTATTTTCCAAAATTGACTACTCTCCACCAATTTTCTATCTGCATATTTCATTTTCCCATCATTCAAAATAATGGGTGTTTAGAATCCTATTAGTATGATTTATCGAAAATTTAGAATTTTTCTTTACTCTTCCTTCTCCCTAACTTCAATATTCATCTCTTTACTAAATCCTTCACATGCTACCTTTTAAATAATCCTGAATTTGTCTATGTTTGTCAAATTTAATAGCAATTTAAGTAAGTGGATGAATCTCATTAGAAGAATGGTGAACTACAGAAGAATCAATTCTGAATAAAGCATCGACAATAAATTAAAATGGAAAAAAAGAAATAAAAATAATCTTTCTATAATACACTGAACATACATCATCTAAACTTTCCAATTAAAAGGCAGATCAGGGCTTGAACAGTGGCTCAGCAGTTGGAGTGCTTGCCTGTCATACACAAGGACCCAGGTTTAAATGCCATCACCATAAACATAACTTTCAGAGAAACAAAGGCCAAATGAAAATATAAATAAAATTGATTTTTACTGGAGTAAAAAGTAAGATTTACAGGCTGAGAAGAGACTCAATTTATAGGCCAAAGGTGAAATGATGAAAAAGATATATCATGCAAATAACCTAAAGGAATCAGGAGTAACTACTCTCATATCTGACAAAGTAGAATTCAAGCCAAAATTAATCAGAAGATACAAAGAAGGTCACTTTATACTGGTTAAAGAAATTATCCCACAAGAAAATATAACAAAGATAAATAATTTTACCCTGGTAACAAATTGAGTTCAGGGATGCTTAAACACAGTGCCAAATCCTCAGTTCTTTTTATTTTTTTATTGTGAGACAAGGTCTCAGTAAGTTGTGTAGGGTCTTGCTAAGTTGCTGAGGCTGGTTTTGAACTTGAGATCTTCCTGCCTAAGTCTCCTAAGCTGCTGGGATTACAGGTTTATAACGCTGCACCTGGATATTAAGTTTAAGTCAATCAAAAGAATCATTATTCTGGCCTGGTCTGACCAAATGGGTTAAGCAATTTAAAAATGGTTGAAACAGGAGGAATATATCTTTCTATTGGCCTTTGGGGAGAAGAAAACTGTGACATTAGAGAAAAAGGTCTATTGCAAAGACCCAACAAGTATGTCTCAAGACGTGAGAGTGATACATACTCAAGAGCCAGTAAAAAATGGAAACCTTAGTAATATGGCCACAATGAAATCAATTTTGCAACAACTTGAGTAAGCGTGAAAGGTGGTCTTTCTCCACATGGGTCTGTAGATGAATATTCATGCCATCAATACATTGATTTCAGTCTTTTGTGACCCTTGAATAGAGGACCTAGTTAAATCATTGCCAGACTTTTAAACCATAAAAAGAGATAATCCAATTGTGTTGTTTTAAATTAAGTTTCTGATAATATATCCTGCAACAATATAAAACACTCATCTATTATCTCTTCTGAATTATTTTTTAAATTTTAATTATCTATTTGTCTAAATACCACCTTCATTATTATATCATGTTTTGATGTACTTCTATTGTCTAATATTAAAATCACACTATGCATACCTGGCTTATCAATAATATTAATTTGAGCATATAGAAATTTTTATGCTGAATTCAGAACTTTAAAACACAATATGAATCCCACATCATGATATATTTTTCAATTCAATGTGATTTAAATCCTAGAAGATGCTACTATTTTTACAGTGTATTTATTTACACTTTCCCACATAATTTCACTTTCACTCTTTTTTTTCCTTCCTGAGAATCTACCAGCCTCCCCAGGAGATCACTGCCTTCTGTTTGAAGAACATTCTTCACTACTTTCTTTGGTTGAGTCCTATATGTTGCAGATGTCTCAGTTTTTATTTTGAAATAAATATTTTTATTTCAAGCCTCATCATTGAGGATATGTTAAATAGATGTTGCATTCTATTTTGGCCAAAATTTCCAGGACTCCAGTCTACTCTAATCTTCCCTTTTGTTCAAAACCTCTCAGCTGCCTTAACACGAGTGGCCAAATCAATAGATCTAGGTGATCTCAAATAATGTTTTCACTTCTCTGAATTTTCTTTCTTGGAACATTTTTTAGTAGACTAACTTTTGGGCTTCTCATTAGTGACATTGCTTAAAACATTTCTTTCAGACTTTCTATGTTTTCAGTGAAGCAAGGATTGCTTAAAATTACCTAAATAAGTATCACATAAAGCATTGAAACATTCCCTACAAAAATTAAGACCCCTGGGGCTGGAGCAGTGGCTCAGCACTTGGAGCACTTGCCTGGCATATACAAGGACACACGTCAAGCCGAGCAACACATGCACAACGAAGTGTCGGAGAAACAAAAAACAGATGAATAAATAAAATGGATTCTCTCTTTCTCTCGGTAACTATCTTCCTCCATCTCTTTCTTAAAAAAAAAAAGAAAATTTAAGATGCTTGTTTAACGAGTTATTTTTAATCATCTTAAATCAAAGTTCTAGTATTTTGTTTGTTTAGATCAAGTGAAAGAGGATTGTGTGAAATATCTTATGTAAAATAGAGTTAACTATTTTGTCCTTTTAGTCATTGTACTGGGTATACTAGATGTCCCTCTGATGTGAATGTAATAGTATCTGAATATTGCAAATATTGGTTTGTGTATATGTAGTTTGTTACCTAATCTTGTGCTGCATTATAATTCTCTATAATTGTATATGTTGTATAATAAATATCAGTATAAAATGTATATAAAATCTATTCCTGATATATTAACTTTACCATTAAAACTAAAAACATTGGAAAGGTGTTCATAATTTATTCATTTTCCACAAAACTCTATAAGGCAAGTTTGGTTTTAGGAAATTAATATTTAAATCTTTAGAATATTGATTATACATATATATATGTATATACATGTATAAACTAGATATGCCATTTAAGTTTAGCTTCACCTACATTTTTTTTTTCTTTTATATACTGGGGATAGAACCCAGGGGCATTCTCCCACTGAGCTACATCTGCAGCCCTTTTCATTTTTTCTTTTGATACAAGATCTAAATTGCTCATACTGCCCTCCTTTCGACTCTGTTCCCTAAGTCACTGGGATTATAGTATGTGCCACCATACCTAGCTTCACCTACATCTTGAAATCATCTCAAAACGATGACTTCTGTCTCCTACTTACTATAGTGAGTGTGTGTGTGTGTGTGTGTGTGTGTGTGTATCTTTATGTATATACATATATACTCTTTAAATGCTGTGGTGTTCGGCCATTCTCTGCACACAGGCATCTGTCCCCACCATTTACATCAGATGCTAGTGGGACTGGTTTAGTTCTCCTGGATATTATTCTAGCTCCACTGAGGCATAAGCCACAATCCCTTTGTAAAAAACTATACCCTATTTCCCATTTTAGAATTTTATTCTGATTCCTATTAATATAACTTATTTCATTTACTGTAACTAGTGACTGGGTATGGATAGCAGGCGTCCTGCTATGGATGTGCTTGACAAGCAGAGTCATGCAACATCTAATCTTTTACTTGGCATATTACTGAAAACTGTATTGCTGGTTACCACACTAAAAAGGATAATTAACCACAGAAAGTTATTTAACCGTTCTATGACCTAATCTTTTTATTTCTAAAATTAAAAGACAAAGTGTACTATAGATACAACTTTTTTAGAAATTCTAAATAACACATGAGATAAAAGAGTTTACAATGGTGCTGAGACCTAATTATTATTCCTGTAATTACATTGTTATATACTGATAATAATATATGTAAGTAATTTTATCATGATTGTAGGCTTAAATTGATAGAGAACATTTACTTCTTTACTTTTGCTCCATAAATTTAAATATGATTTTCATTTCTACAGTAAAATAACTTGAGAGGGACTATCACATTCTAAAAATCGTATCTACCTTCAAAATGTATCTATTGTGCATGTGAATGATGAAATTATTTCAGGACCCACTCACCACCTGGTTCTTTTTCTTTCCAAAATGCATTTTTAAATATTTTGAGTAAAGTTGTTATTTTGGATTTTGTTTGCTTATTTGTGTCCTAGGCCAAATGGCTGAGGAATGAAGAGAAATAAAACAAAATAGTAACAGTCAACAAGATACAGCATATGTTCATAAAATTTTAAAATAATGTATGATTGTTTATTCACATTTCTATGAAAATATCTAAAATCAATTTTGCAATTCAATGATCAAAAACTATAAACCCATGAGTAGATATATTAAAAGTGAATTTGAGATTTCATTTTTTTAAAATTTTGGATAACTAAGAGTATGAAGTCACCCCAATAAGAACAGATGGCTCAATATTGTACATCTTACTCTTTTCAAATATGTTTTCTGTCATAGTAAAATTGAAGCAAGATACTACCAGCATAGAAATAAAATCACAAATTAATTTTCCCTCCCAATGTTTCACCTCTATTCTTCATGTAGTTGGATGGTACTTTCACTAAAGAAAAATATATGTATATAGTATATTTGAATGTATACATGCATGTGTGTTGAGTGCAAAATGGTCAAAATCTGTGAAGTTCTAATAAAATAGCATAAAAGTATATGCTGTAATATACTCTATTTTTGAAACTGCTTCTTTTTTTCTTTAATTCCTTTTCACCTAATATTGATTTAGGCTAACCCAGTTCTTTTACAAATAATTTGCCTGATCATATTAATATATTAATTACAATCCCTAAAATAGTGTTTTATTATATTTTCATTATACTGCTATAAAATTGAGTTTAGAAAGATTATGCAGATTATCCAAGGGGGGAGTGATTGTAAGTGATACAGCGAAGATTTAAACCTATATTAATTAATGGTATATAATTCTGCAATTATAATTTTTACTAAAAGGTGATATTACTGATTTATAATTCAATAAATTAGTAAGTAACAATCTAAGAGACTTCAAATATGTTGTACAACTACAAATGAAGTCTTTTTTTTTAAGAGACAGGGAAAGAGTGAGAAAGAGAGAATAAATTCTATTTTTTTCATTTAGTTTTTGTTTTCCTGAGACCAAGTTGTGTATGTGGAACTAGAGTTTGAACTCAGATTCTCACGCATGCCAGGGAAGTGCTTCATCCACTGAGCCACCACTTCAGACACAAATGAGATACAATATAAAATTCTATGTTGAAAATATTTGAAACCTTGCATATTTAGGACACAAAACTTAGTTTAATTTATACCACAGTGTCCACTAGTACATAGTATTGTTACTATAAGTCTAATTACATAACCGTTTATGGTCCAACCAGGCAATTGTGCCAGATAGCTATAAAAATCCTCATTTGATATAAGTATCCTTGTGTAGTTGGCTATCATAAGAACTCAGATTGACTTTCAGATTTGGTTTGAGCAGTCCGGAATTAGTAAGCTTGGTGCAGGGGCTTGATAACTGATTACACATTGGAGTCTGTATGCTGAATTCTCTTTTTAAGCTCTGAATATCTATAGATATTCAAAATTCTTCCTGGAAAATCCACCTGGAAAAAAATACATGTCCCAGATTTCCTAGCCATCTCAACTGAGGTCCCCAGCATATGATGGAAGAGGACAGCTTGACATTCCAGTCTTATTACATGCAACTGGGGGTAGAAGATCTTCAATGGAAGGATCATATGGTGGGAAAGAGTCTTTTAAGTTTTGAATGGAGTGATCTCATAAAGTAATAGATAACTGAGTGAGTAATAGAATTACTTTGAATCAGCAAGTATTTGTTAATGTCCATCTATATTCATTCTAATTTTTTATCTCCCATTTGAAAATTATATTATGTTCTTATTTATAGAAATGCTTTCTACTCTGAAATAGATACTTCAGTTAAGTTCTCAGATTTTGCTTCACAAAGGTGTCCCTAGCTCAGTACTTTTGGAATGGTAATTTATGCTGTTATTTAGCCTCATTACTTTGAAGATGATGTGTCACTGTGTGACTCCATTACTACTGATGACTGTTAAAAGACAATTGTAGTTTTTGTAGGTCACCTATCTCACTATTTCTTTCTTTCTTTTTTTTTTTTTTTTGAGAATGAAAGAGAGAAAATCAATTCTTTTTTAATTTAGTTTTTCATTTAGGCTTTCATTGCTATGGCAATCTGTTGTGTATGTGCTACTGGGGTTTGAACCCATGTCCCTGTGCATGTGAAGAAAGAACCTAAATTGCTGAGCCACTGCTCCAGCCCATATTAGTTCTTTTTAGGATATTACCTTTACCTTGTTCCTTTCTATACTGTCACCATAATATTCTGTAGCTTATTTTTTTGTTGGTATTTATATTCCTTCATTTGGAATCTAAGTCATCATGTGATATTAATTCTGGACATACTACAATCACCATATGATTAAATTTTTATTCTTTCTCATTCCATGTCTCCATTCTCCTTATACATTCAATTAGTCTGTAGAAGAAGTTTAAATTCTATTTTATATTCTCAATGTCTGTGTTTCATATTCTCCCTCTTAATTATACCATAAAATACTTTTCAGATCTCACTTAAACTCCCTATATTTTAATGGCTTGTTCTACTTCTGGATTGTGAATATTCTCTGGTTAACACATCCAAGTTGATATGATATGATACACACACACACGCACACACACACACACATATATATATTCCATGATATAAATGTGCATATATATTATATAATTATATTCTTTTAGAAATGTGTCTTTTAATTGTACTCGCTTTGCTATATTTAATATTTAACTTTTTAATGGTTTAAATTTGATTTGAAATATTTTTAATTGACAGAAAATAACAACATGTATTTATGAGACATAACACTATACTTTGTTACATTTACATATTGTTTTTTGGTAAACTCAGGATGCATATAGATCTTCTGTCATTTCAAACATTTATCAATTCTTTCTGATTAGAACATTCAACAACTTCTTTTTCAGTATATTGAATTTGAAATATACATTGTTAGCTATAATTGCCCTCATGTAGTAGACAACTAGAATTATTGAGAAATGAGTTGAATCTGGCTATGGCTTTGATTGACGATTATTATAAAGACAAAAATAAATGCTGGGTCATAAGGTGGTTCCATCCCTAATTTTTTGAGGAGTCTCCACACTGCTTTCCAAGTGGCTGAACCAGTTTGCAGTCCCACCAGCAGTGTAACAGTGTTCCTCTTTTCCCACAGCCCCTCAAGCATCTGTTATTGTTAGAATTTTTCATTTTTGCCACTCTAACAGGAATGAGGTGGTATCTCACTGAAGTTTTGATTTGCATTTCCCTTATAGCTAATGATGTAGAGCATTTTCTCATATATTTTTGGGCTTTCTGGACTTCCACCGGAGAGAAGTTCTTTTTGAGTTCTTTAGCCCATTTTTTTGATTGGATTATTTGTGAGTTTGGACTTTAGTTTCTTTAGTTCCTTGTATATTCTGGATATTAGCCCTCTGTCCGAGGTGTAGCAGGCAAAGGTTTTCTCCCATTCTGTAGGTTCTCTCTTGATGTTCTTGACTAGATCTTTAGCTGTGCAAAAATTTTTTAGTTTAATTGCATCCCATTCATTTATTCTTGAGTTTACAGCTTGAGCCATGGGAGTTTTGTTAAGGAAATAGCTGCCGACTCCTATATGCTGTAGTGATGACCCTACTTCTTTTTCTAGTAAGTTTAAAGTTGTTGGCTTAATATCCAGCTCTTTGATCCATTTTGATTTAATTTTTGTGCAGGGCAAAAGATAAGGATCCAGCTTCAATTGTCTACATATGGCTGTCCAGTTTGTCCAACACCATTTGTCCCACTCCTGGGGATTTTCCCAAAAGAGTTAGAATCAGTGTATTATAGTGATGTGGTTTCCTCAATGTTTATAGCAGCTCAATTTACCATAGCCAGATCATGGAACCAACCCAGATGCCCCTCACTCGACAAGTAGATACAAAAACTTTGGTACATATATACAATGGAATACTACTTGGCCATTAGAGAAGATGATATCATGGCTTTTGATATCAAATGGATGGAGATGGAAAGAATTATGCTAAGTGAAGTGTCCCAATCTCAGAGACTCAAGGGCCGAATGGTTTCTCTCATCTGTGGAAGCTAGAATACATGGGGAAGCAGTAGGTTAGATGGCTAACCTAACAATAATTTCAAATTGTATGATTCTCAGTGTAATAGGGGGATGGCTCCCTAGGATACTTGGAAGCTTAGGGAGGGGGATGGGGTGGGGAGGGTATTTGAAGAACTCCTAGGAGACTGGAGAGTGGGAATATAGGGGAATCATCTCAGAAATAGATGTTATTCCTCCTCTAGATACCCATTTAACACAAGAGTTCTTCTGGGGGAAACTGCAACTGGTGAAACCCAAGGTGGTCATCCATGTTTTGGCATTACCCCTGGATAACAAATTATATATACATTGGTTATTAATGGTTTGATAATGTTTCCCTCTCATTTGTATCTCTATATAATCTTAATAAAAAATAAATAAATGCTGATGAAGAAGAAAAGAGTATTCCTATGCCCTGTTCTTGGGGATATAAATTAGAATAGCTATTACAGAAAGCAATATAGAGGTTCCTCAAAAATTAAAACAGATTTATAATATATTCCAACAATTCTTCTATTGGGTACCTATGCCAAGGAAAAGAAATCAGTTTATCAAAAAGATAACTGCACTTTATTTATTGCAGCACTATTCACATTGACCAAGGCAAGGAATCAACTGTGGTATCAATTTAATTTTAAAGTTTTAGATTTTCCAGACTATATAAGTAACATGTGATTTCACATGTGTTCTATTTATCATCAAACATATTTTTAAGTGTGAAGAGTTATGGTTGATGCCATGGAGAATTTCTATACTACAGTACTTTGCCTTGGGCTTTATGTGACATTCTCAGTTTCAGTCCCAAATCTAG
This sequence comes from Aplodontia rufa, assembly GCA_004027875.1. NCBI lineage: Eukaryota > Metazoa > Chordata > Mammalia > Rodentia > Aplodontiidae > Aplodontia > Aplodontia rufa. The sequence continues at coordinate 33,819 of PVKS010012091.1, read as the reverse complement.
CAAAGGTACAGAATCATGCTGCTTATTCTCATCCCAGATGGGCAATCATAAATCTTTATGTTTTTATATTTAAAATACCAAATAAAGCCAAAGTTTTGTCTTATTATTCTTTTTTCGTTTTTAATCTTTGGTTTTCTTATCATTCTGATTTCTGTTATCTCTGTGTTAGTTAGTAGGCTCCCTTCTTCCTTTACTGCTGTTTGGACTCTGCTATTCATATTATGTTCTTTGCTATTTATCGAGTATCACTTTGTTTGTATTAGGATGTTTCTCGAATAAATATTGTTGCCACACTGTCTGAAATACTACTCTTCCATTTTTTCTCCTATCACATTACATTTTGGTCTCTTCTTCATTTTATACCATATTTTTTAATAGTCAAATCATTTTTTTTCCATTCAGAACTATAATATATTATTTGGAAATTTTTTTAAATGTTTACTCATCATAAAACTTTTAGTTCTATAATTGTGATCAGTCAGTAGCAAGTATTACCTTACTGTATTGATATTATTTGTGTTACTTTACCAGGTTATCTAAAATATGATTTTATACTTAAGGAAGTCATTTTATTCACTTGTCATTGAAAAAAAATGAAGTAATATAAGCATTGCTTAATCCATAGAAGACTATTGCATTCCATGCCAGGAAGTGTGAAAGGAAGTTGTTTCCGGTTTAACTGCTTCAGCCACAGAACTTCATTAACACCCTAATGTTTTTAATTTTTCTGCTTGCTGTTTCTTTGGTTGGTTGATTTTGAACTTCAAGAGTAAGTATGCACATATAACAAAATAGCTTCTGCTAACATAAACTTGAATTTTCTACCTCTGAAACAAATCCATGATAAGAAGAATTCGAATTACAATCCATACTCCCTAGTCATGTATTTCTTTCAGTTATCAAAAAAAAATTAAAGTTCTATTTACTGTGAAACTGGAAGACTCACTGTGGTATAACCAATGAATGGTATCTGCAACAAAATCCTTCAATATGCAGCACATGCTTTGTTAGTATGATGGTTATTAGCATTGTTATGGTCTCTATATACTTGTATGTTTGAACAAATAATATGTTATATAAATCATGTATGTTTGTGTGTATGTGTGTGTATACATACACCTATGAAACTTCCTTGAGATTTTTATCTTAAAAATCCAGTTTCCCAAGGAGGTCAGGAATGAATTAGTTATGACAAAATATTGATTGCTTTAGTTATTTGTGAGACTAGCACAGTCTGAAATTGTGGGCCATAATCTAGGACAACAAAAGTCCCTGAGGTATTTACATTCAGATGGAAGATTATAATGTCAACATGAGTGAACCACATAGATTATGAATCCCTGTGTTGAGGATGCAATGCCTTAAGCAAGCCATCAGTATAATCTTACTGAATATATATTAGTTTTTTTATCTACCTGAATTGTCATTCCATCTCTATGAAGTAATACTTAATGCACCTTTTCCACCCTTTTTAAATCTTCCAGTATCTTCAGCATTTAGATTTTACTTTTCAGTAAATATATTTAAGATAATAACACATATATTCTTACATCATTATTTTGATGTAAATTTACCACTGGAATAGAATACTTTAAAGATACCTAAATGTGAATCCGTAACAACACAAGAAGTAATGCATTCTGCTAAAAAAAATATAATCAGTTATGAAGACTATTTAACTTGGGATTTCTAAGGTAACTTCCATGACACAATTATATTCATTAAAATATAATACTATAAATGAAGTAACATTATGAGTAGAGAAAACATGATGAAATTAAAATAATTGGAAAAATTCCATTTAGTTTATATAATTCTGTTATCCTGATTTTATCCCTAAAAGGGAAAAATATTGTTCATTGAATGCAATATGTGGTTCACTGAAAATTAAATTGAAAAGAAGGTAGAATTTTTTTCCAGATAACAGGATTTTTTAATATCAATGTGGCACAGAAAAGCTATATGGGACTTAATATCAAATGGTACATTGATGTAATCTACTTCTCTTCCTTTACTCTCTGTCTTTCATTACTAATATAAGTGAAGCAATGTGACTTTCAGTTTTTCCATGAAATTAATAATAATCACAGTTAGGATTAGTGTGGACAGACAACTCATGCTATCAACATGTGAATTTATTTTTATCTTATACCTAAAGTCAAGGGGCAAAATTATAAGCATGAAAAAAGCAGTCATAGGGCCAAGAACCTTACTTTTGCTTTAATAGAAAAATAAGGACATACCCAAATCTCCGAAAGATGCCTAAAATCATGTTATGAGAGCCTAGATCTCAGGATAGTGAACAATTCCTACCATCTATGGATGTCATATTTATCTTAATATCATATTAAAATTCATTACATGTTTTTGGTGATGCTGGCATTTAAAATAAAACCTACTGGACCTCCAGTCATATAAATGAAGCACATAAATTATTTATAAGATAAACTACTTGAAATTGAAATGATAAACAATTATGTTACTAGCTTATATATTTACTATACTATAACTTTTAATCATTAGTTTAGAATTTATTCCCACTTAATTAAAAAATAAAGTTACCTTTGTATAGTGTTAGTCCTGGAGCTGCCTTATACATCTCATATTTACATCACTTGATTTCATCAAGAAGCCCCTTCCAGTGATTTGCCTATAACAACTAAGTTTCTGTAAGAAGATGTTGTCTTTACACAGATTGCTTTAACTATAAATATCTCAGAATGTACCCTTGTTTTTTTACTTGTTCAACATGATCTTACATATTTGAGGGATTTGTTGCTACATGTTCATATATGCATACATGACAAAGTAAATTGAACCCAATCTTTATCAAGTATCTCTGAGCCTCACCCATTCCCTGCTCTCATTTCCAATGTAATGCCCCCTTATTGCATATGTAAATGTCCATATACATGCATTTTAATTTTTGAATTTTTAAGATTTAAATGTCTGTATGAGAATTATTTGGTTTCTCTGGTAAGTCATGTGTACCATACAGAATTAATAACCCTACCCTACCCTCACTCTCCACTCTCCCTCTCTCCTATCCCTGTCTTCCCCAACCCTTTTGTAGCTGTAGTTTCCCCAGATTATGTGATACTTTGAATTTGGTATATCCAATAAATAAACTTGTCTAACTTTCACTCTCTCCTGGTTTTACTCTACATTATGCAAATGAGAGAAAGCATTCAATTCTTAAGTCTCTGGGTTTGGCTTATTTTTCTCAGCACAATTTTTTTTCCCTTTTCCATCCATTTACCTGAAAAAGCCATGACATAGTTCTTTTTAATAGCTGAGTAGAACCCCGTGTGTGTGTGTGTGTGTGTGTGTGTGTGTGTGTGTGTATGATTGCTGATAATAATGCTTTAAGAAGAACATAAAATCACTTTTGTGACATTTGTGTTATGAATACATAGTATAAATTTAATCAGGGAGAACAACATACCTTCAAAGACATTATGCATAAAAAATGGTTTGTACTGCATGCCTTGTGTGTCCAAGACTTCTCTTTTGCTATAAAATTACTGAATAAATAAAATTACTAAAATAGCTATAGATAATAGTATTTTTACAATTGAACTTGTGTTACACGATAAAATAATTTGGGGATGGGGTGTAGCTCAGTGTGGAACCATTGCTTAACATATCTGAAGCCCTGGGTTTTATTTCCAATACCTAAAGACAAAAAATAAAAAAAGAAAAAGAAAAAAGAGATAAAAGTATTTTTATCTTTTGAAAAACATTGAAATATATAGGGGTAAAATAATGAATTCTAATCAAATAATTTTAAACTTTGAGGAGAGAGAAAATGAAAGCAAGTATGATAAAATATTGATGACAATTCTTTTTATTTTCCTTGGTATTTTTGTCTGACATTATGTCAAAATGAAAATTTAAAACAGGAAGTGACTTTCCATATTTTGGAATATCTTTGTACTTTAATTTGGGACATCAACACAGGGAAATTTCAATTACAAAAATTTAAAACCTGTCTTTAAAGCTTCTGTATGCAGAGAAAAAGATCACCTCCAGTAACAGAACTTCTAGCCTACACATTTGCAATAAAATGCCTGGAAAGTGAGGAAATAATTTGGATTCTACACCTTCCCATAGAACTTACCTGTCCCTGATTGTTATAAATCCAGAAACCTTGGCAAGGGAGAAGTTAAGTGAAGCACAAGTCTCTTCAGTGGTTTTACTTTCAGAAGCATGTTAAAAGAGTTAACTGAAACCAACAACTAAAATCAGGTTTAGAGAGCATCTGGGGATAATCCCTCCTCAAAATTTCTGTTACCATCTTTGAAACCACCATTTGTTTGTCACCTGAAATGGGGTTATTTATCATTCATCTCTCTTCTATCAAAAATATTTCCTTAGTTCCCAAACCCTTATTCGTTTCCGTTAAAATGTCCTTTATTTTATATACATTTTTTACTTTCTCAAGAATACTCTAATTTCTCCTATTTACTTTTTAGTCAAATCCAATTGCAAACACTCTTACCTACAAAGTCACATCAAATCTGCATTGATAAATTACTTACAGTACATCCAATAAAATGACTTCCACTTTTTCTTTTATCTTAATGTTATTTCATCACCTGGATTTTCAAAACAATTTTAATGAGACCCAAATCTTCTATTTCTGTAGCTTAACATATCAACATTATACAAATATCTAGCAATGACTTTCTAAATGTTGAACAATTCTTTGAAAGATTGGGGAGTGTCATTTGTATATCTGGTAATATTTCTGCACTTGAAATATGTGACACTGATCTTTTCAGACCTGTCTTGAAGAAGGAATACACAGAGACTAATACACCAAATATTTGTATAAATGAGACAATTTCACACTGAAAATTATGCTAGGAGGGAAAGTAAAATAATTAAACACTGTAATTGGTGTGTGTTACAACTCAGGGAAGATCGACTTAATTTGGTCAATTCTGGAAGCCTGTAACTGAGAATGGATGGCCAGATGAAGGAGTTGGCTGTGAGAAGATTGAATCATGCAGTTTCAGGCAGTCAAGAGCAATTGCCCATGAGAAATGTAAGAACAATTTTGGTGTATTAGAAGAGAAATAAAGGAAATGTTACTATATTTGTGAACAATGAATAGAAATAACATATAGGTAAATGTAGGCAAAATAATAGCAATAGGATCACAATAAAAGTTTTACTTTGGAAATCATCATAGATCATTTTGATGGGATTTGTTGTCACATGTTCATAGATGCACACAATACAGCAATACAATTTGGTCAATATCCCCTGCCACTCTCACACCTTTACCTTCCTCCTCCCATTCCCCAGATCCCTCACCTACCTTTCTTGGTCCTGTAATTTTTCTAGAGTGTAATATCTTAATTTTAAATTAGAACACCCATGTAATTCTGGGGCATAGAGTGATAATTTGATAAATGCATACAGTTGTTTTGATCAAATTGGGATAATAAATGTTATTTTTAGTACTCTTTCATTTCCTTAGAATAAATAACTAAATTCAAATATATTGATATTTTATAACATAGACTGATCCTAATGTATGTTTACTTTTACATTTCTTATTCCTTTTAGAAAGTATAAATTATTAAAAGTCTTCATTTCAAAATTAAATCACTTTTAATACCTTAAGAATAATGACATTTATTTTCAAACTAATATTTTGACACTGATGATATTTTATTAATATTTTTTTAAAAAACTAATTTAAAACTTTTAAATGGAAAAATGCATTATTCTTCACTTATTTACAAATAAAATTTTTTGAAAATTAATTTTATTTTATTTTTGATTTTTGATTACCAGTATAAGTAAAGAATGAAGAAGAAAATGAAGCAGTTCAATCTGGTAACTTTTTGTTCAGATCTTTTACAGTCTTGACACAAATCAAATATAGGATTCAGAGACTATTCTACAAGTATTTTCTCTCAAGTCCCATTGGCTGAATTGTGACTGGTAATGGACTGTAAAAGGAAAGCCAATTTGCCCCTTGATGGAGATTACTGTACCAAATGTAGCAAAGAGCTTTAGAAAATGTGACATGCTTTCTATTCAACAGTGAAAGAGTCGATTAGTTTCCTACTTTTTCTTTTTGTGCAATAGAAATAGGTCTTGCTTGCTAATTCCTTTTAATCTTACACACCAGTTTCTTGACATTATTGTTATTTGTAAACTTTCAAAACTGTATTTAAACCCAAGTGTGTAGTTTTTCTGGTTTTAAAATTCTAATTTGTTGATAAATAAGTATTTTTAACTAGGTGAGAGTAAATTAATTTGACAGTAAGCCTATTATAAATATAAATAACTTTGGGGGGAACATACATTATTTTCAACAATCCTTCAAGATAAAAATCCACAAAAGATATTTCACAGAACATTCTTTTAATTCATTCAGCAAATAACTACTGAATGTTTGCTTCAGGTAGACACTTGTTTTGGCACTGGGAAAAATGAGAATAAGTCACATATAGTTCTAACGCAAAAGACTGACCACATGTGAACAAATAATATACTTCATGGCACAGTCTACATGAGGGGCCAGAGGCATAAACTGTAGGGAAACATCCCTCATACAGAAAAGGATTCAACTGAAGTAAAATAGTGTTTGTTATTCCAAAACTGAGAGAGAGGAAGCAGGAAATGCGTGCATATATAAAAATATATGCCCTTCAGAGGAAAATGCAAACATCGGTCATTCCTAGCATACAGAATGCTAGGAACATTGAATTACGATAATATTGAAGATACAGCCAAAGATAAGTTCATGAGGGCTTACACTATTTTCTCAAATTCTAAGTTTTGAGTATTCAGAATATTATTTTTGTAAATCACTAATTTTCTTTCATTGTTATATTTTTTGATGGAACAAGATGCAATTTTTTCTATAATAGTATATTCAATTGTATGTTAAAAATTTCAGTCTCACTTTGCTAATACTTACACTATTGTAATTAAATTTTAAACTTAATGAAATATATTAATTTTAAACCTTTTCCATTACTATTTTTTGAGCATTAACAGTTTTAGTCTTCATCAATAGGATTTATTTTTATGGAAATACATTTTCATTGGTTGTAAATGTATAGCTTAATCTGGGTTCTATTTTCTTCCCCTGTCCAAAATTTAGGTAAAATCTTTTTAAGTCAAATTGGTAAGTCTTCTGTTATAAATATTTCTTCCGGATTTTTGTAAGGTAAGAGTCTTTCCAGGAACTCTTCTGTTCTATTTTAGAGGAAGGTCATTCTATTAATATATTCTATGATCTATAAAAATGAAGGGTTCTAATATTATATGCACTTCTATATTCCTATAATTAAAGAATTTCAAATATTTTGGGGAAATGTAAACATCATTTTCTCAGATTTTTCATATATATACACACAGATATACACAGATATTGTATGATTTGGCAAAAATTTATCTAGGTTTAATGGCTGATAAAATCAAATTTAAGGACATACTTGTGGGGGAACATAAGTAATATCAAAGATAAATAATAAGAATTGTGAAATGCCTACAGCTGAAACAAAAATAATCTCTGCCATTTACTGAATTATATCTCCCTTGCCAGATCCATGCAATGAACTCTTAGGTCCAAGTTCTTAAAAATATGAAAATATTTGAAAATAGACCTTTTAAAAACTAAGGAATTTAAAATGGTGAGTCCTAATCCAGTGTGATTTGTGTTTGTAAGAAGAAGTCATTTGTCATATGGAGACACACTAGAGATATATAAGCACAGAATGAAGCACAGGAGAGCACAGGAAGGAGACAGGAATGTACAAGTCAAGCCAAGGACAGAACACTCAATGGTAACTAATTATACCTACCAAACCTAGGCCATCTATCCCCAAAAACTGTACAAAATGCCTAACTATTGTTTTTAGCTGCCAAGTTTGTGGTATTTTGCTAAGTAGTCAGAATAAACCAATACAATCTCTCTTACATGCAAATAAGGGAAGAGAATAATGCCTCTCAGTGCAATTGAAATTGGGCAAAAGCCATGAGAATACAATTCACAGAAAATACACAAATATTCCTTATCCATGTGAAATGTTGCTTCAGCCCAATCATCATAAAAGCTGCAACCTTTCTTGACCTCATCATTCAGATTGGCAAAAATCTCAGAAAAAGTGGGGAAACAGATATTTTGCAAAGATCAAAACTGCTCCTAGCAACGGGAAAGACTTTGCAATATGCTTATAATGCAAGCATAAATTGATATGTGATTCTAGTACTATATGCAATTTAAGTTCAACTAGATAGTGCATTATTGACTCTTAAATTTATTAAAAACATAGTGTATTAACTGCCCCTTAACATTATCAAAAATATATAAAAATTGAAAATTGAAATATCATTAAGAATACAAGGTAACACCCTATTCTGGAACTCTAAACACTTCTGGATAGCATTTTTTTTTTTTAAATCAAATGCTCACTGTTCATTTCATTCATATCTGTTGCTGCTTGTCTTTTTCCTGGTCATGCTCTTGAAGACCTACAATTTGTCTCATTATTACTTGACTACAGGTCTAACCAGCATTTCAAGACTGTCCTCAAAAGCATCAAGATGGTTTTGACCTTTCCTAGACCCAGCAGATAAATCCTCATCAGGACACTTTGTTCACACATTCCCTAGGGCAGGCCCTTTAATACTGTGCCCTTAGACTTGGAGACAGGTAATGAAATCCTCTCAAATTTGTCCCAGCGGAACTGCCATTTCTCCTTTTCCCATTGTTCACTTCTTTCTCTTCTTTACTTTCCTCTCAAGAGAAACACCTGAGGGTTGGCGGAGAGGAATACTGTCACAATGACAGTGGAAGTTCATAGCCTTGATTTCCCTTAGTGACAAACTCACTGGATCTGGCGATAGCTCTCTAGAGAGTCACATTTCTTCAGATCTGAAGACTCTGTGTATCAAATTTCCTCCTCAATTTGCTTTGTATATTAGTCATATGTAACAATGAATCTGATGGGTATAGTTTTTCTGCTCTCTGAAAAGTATGTAGTCACAAAATTGCCATACATAATAATTGAATAGTTTCTACCATAAATAATGTTTTTAAGTGATATGGTATGTGATAATTATCATTAAGTGACTTTCTCATATATGTGTACTTTAAAATACAAAACTCAGAAACTATGCAATTTAAAATGTCTGAATTAATTTTTTTCTCAAATTTTCTATTTAATTGTTTGGACTGTGGTTGTCTACAGGTAATTTTAACCATGGAAAATGGAACTGGATAATGGAGGACTGTTGTACCTGATTTATTTAATGACAATAAAAATGCATGATAATTTGGGCATCAAATTTATTTTAATTCTAAGATTATATTAAAGTAGTATACTTTGATTCTTGCTAATAATTAAATAATTGATCTCATTGACATTGATCCAATATGATCATTTATGATTTTTATAGACATGTAATTTAAAAATATTTCATTAGAATTTTTTACCTAAATCTTCAGAAGCTGTGCATGTTGTCAAGAGTCATAATAAAATCTCAATGAACAAATATTAAACACTTTTTTATTCTTTTTTTTTTCCAGAGCTGAGGATCCAACTTGGGGCCTTGCACATGCTCGGCAAGCACTCTGCCACTGAGCTAAATCTCCAACCCCTAAACACTTTATTCTTAAGAGACAGCCTATAGAATGAAAGAAAGTAATGGCAAACCATATGCCCAATAAGAAATGAACATCCAAAAGATATAAGGGAGTCAAAAAACTCAATACAAATGCACTAGATGAATCATTTAACAAATCGGCCAATGACCTGAGAAAACATTTTCAAAAGAAAATATACAGCCAGCACAGTGGCTCATACATGAAATTCCATGAAATCAGGAAGCTGAGGAAGCTGAAGGCTAGACTCAAGAACTTAACAAAATCCTTAGCGATGTAGCAAGATCCTGGTTCAAAATATAAAAATTTAAAAGGGCTGAAGATGTAGCTGAATGGTAGAGCACTCCTGAGTCCATTCCACAGAACCAGAAAAAGAAACAAGCAAAAAAGAATTGATGTATGTTTAAATGAATAGATAAAGAAAATGTAGTGTATATACACATAATGGAATGTTACAGAGGCATAAAATGGAATGAAATCCTTTCATTTGTGTATAGTAGAGGGCAGAGCTAAAATCAAATAGGTAATTTGCAAAAGCCTGGAGACAATGTTAAGTTTGGACCACAGTGACTCTCCTTTCTCTAGTGCAAGGTGTCTACAATCTGTTAGGGCATCAGTAATGACATTTGATAATAATCATTCAAAAAAGGAAGGGAAAAGGAGAGGAAGGAAGGCAAAAAAATGGGGAAAATAGAGATAGAGGGAAAAGGGAAGAGAGAAGGGTGGAAGGAGAGGATTAGTGAAAGATCATGTTATTTTTCATACTTATTTCATAGTTGAATTGTGGGTTTGTGGGGACATGCAGACCAGAAAAAGACTTGAGACACAAATAGTAATCCATGTTCTGGAGTAGAAGGGAGAAATGAGGTGTCCCAAAGGTGGGTGGCAAGGTGTAAACAGGCTAAGAATGTGGCTTCGGATGGGGATAAGAGCATCTGAGGCAAGAAGGACCACCACAGTATGGGGTGGTGGGAATTCATACTAGACTGAGGAACTCAACCTGACGGGATGAAGGATACACTAGCACCAAAGGGTGGCAATTGATGTGGCAGATAATGCTCTGAATGAGCTGTGGAAGTCCCAGATCTTGTGTATAGTAGGGGGCGGAGCTAAAATTAAGTAGGTAGAATAGCTTGGGAATGTATGTAATGTGTTTGCTGATGTTTTCAATGAATATATTGTTGATTAACCTCTGTGATCTCTGAGAGGTGAGATTTTCAACAATATTTTTTTTAAGGAGGAAAAGTTTATGTGTGGGCTCACACTTTCAGAGGTCACAGTTTATAGAAGGCTGACTCCATTTATTTGGGGTTGAACATCATGCAGACAGCATGGCCCCAGGGATCAGAGAGAAAGACTCCACACCAGATACAAAATATATACCCAGTCACGGTTCCAATGGCCCACCTCCTCTGGCCACACGGTACCAGCCAATGGTATTTTCAAAGCTTAATTAAAATGTAAATACAAATTTGGTATTAAGCTTCTCATATATGCTACATGTGAGTCCATTAGCTTGATTGTATACACAATACTTGTTTAATTTTATTGATTCAATATTTTCATTCCTCCTGATTATCTCCTATCACAGCTTATTAAAATACCTACATACAAATTAGAATGGTTAAAAATTCTAAGGAAAATATCAAATGTTGGGATGCACGCTGAATAACTCTCATACAATGCAATTAGAGGTAAAATTTTATAATGGACAAATGCTTAACAGCATCCAGTAAATAAAATATACATATTGAATATACATATTGTATGATTAACCAAAGGAATCATACATATATATATATATATATATATATATATATATACATCCACATAGTACACACGCACATAAAACCCCATGCATATGATATATAACATGATCATTGACAAATAAATAGAAGAGTGTCTACAGCTGCTCAGTAGGCAAGAACTTTGAATGTTACCTAGACAGTAATAGAAAGCTATCAAATTGTTTACACCAGGAGTGTAACAAAATTAGATTATGTTTTTTTGCCAAATAGCAATCTGTCTCAAGGGAGATGAGTGTATAGTAGGTGACAGGACAGAGAGAGGAAGAATAGATAAGTTAGAGAAATCAAAGATCTGGACACAGTTATTTGCAGCATAGATGACACAACTTACATTTGGGTTACACTTTGCGTGTATTTGACATGTACTCTCAATAACTGCATAATCATTTTTGCCCTGGTAATACTGTTAAATATAAAAACAAAGAAGAAAAAGATAAAAATATCAGATATTTCACATGTTCGTAGATGTAGGTCTAGCCTTAGCAAACATTAAAGTATTTAACACATGTATTTTACTTTTCCATATCCCTATGATATCTTTTCACAAAGCTGATTTCCTATATTCCCAGCATACAGTTTCCTCATAGTACCTCAATTTCCTCTTCTGACATCACAGTGAAAATGAAAATAAAATCTTCAGGGTTTCAATTTCCCTGTTTAAATTCTCAAAATATTTGTTATCTTTAGGCAGAAAAATAAGTAATCAAGCTAATAAATAAATATTAGGATGATACTTTTCTAAAATTTCTGAAGGACTTACAGATCAATAGTCCAGCTTAGAATATTCTTATTAATGTCAGGAAATAATTCTGACCTCAAACAGAGTGACATGTTATAAACCAGCTACAACTCCATAAGTGTCAAAAGTAAGAAATGAAGCTGGGTGCAGTGGCACACTCCTGTAGTCCAATGCACTCAGCAGGCTGAGCGCAGGGATGACAAGTTCAAGGCTTGCCTAGGCAACTTAGAGCCTGTTTCAAAACAAAACAATAAGAAGTGTTCAGCATGTAGCTCAATGACAGAGTGCCCACAGGTTCAGCCCCATACTACAAACCAAAGTGGATGATGATCCTTAATGGATCAAACAAGCCAGCCCACTTCTCAGCAAATACCAAGCATCATGAGCATCAGCAGAGTCATGTGTCTCCAAGTCCCCTGGGGGTGGCAGAGAGGTCCAAGAATGCTACCAGGCACATCCTATGCTTTTCAATGAAGCTCTGAAAATCTGTCACTTTTGCAGATGGCAAGGTTGTCCTTTACCTGAACACAAATATTCAGAAGCACAAAGATCCAGAAAGGACGCCCTTCTGACATTCCAGTGTGTGTGTGTGTGTGTGTGTGTGTGTGTGTGTGTGTGGGTTCAATAAAAGACAATATAAAACAGTAAAACAGTAAATAAAAGCATTTGAGAAATGTAAGGTGAAATTGTCCCCAAATCTTACTCAGCATTCAATACCAAAGTTAGACCAGCTTTTAAACATTCTTCACTTCACTAATCTAAATTCAGAGAGTTCTAGAACTTCAAGTTTTCGTTCTGTTTTGTTTTTCTTTATTTTTCCTCTCATTTTGTTTTGGACTCTTAATTGCTCCCACAGAGACACAGTAGGTTAGGAAGGAGAATTTGTGGAGGAGAGTTGTGGAGGGGGAAGTTCAGAGTTTGGGTGGGAAGAGAGAGTGAGGCCAGAGTGTTGAGGTGGCTTGGGGAGAGCGAGGATTGCAGCTGCTGGTATTTCACATATTGATAAATTAAGTCCTTCCAGCATTCATCAGCTAGAACAATACTTTTTTTATATATAAATAGTAGTGGCTCCTGCTGCTTACAAAGGAATGAAGCTCTGAGTGTATTTTCAGCTACTGAGTCTTTTTTCCTGTTAATGTGATCTTGCAAAAGCTAGGAAGCTGAATGAAAAAGATAAAACATGTAACAAAAATGTATATGTCTACTACTCTATAGTCCTGCTAAAACTGTTTCTTTTCTTTTTAAAAATAAAATACTAATTCTACTCTGTAAATTCAACATACACTGTTTGTTTACGAAGACAAGCATTATTTCATGCAGTAGTGTTTGAAGCACCTGCACAGTGCTATCCAGCTAACCAGAAGAAGATGGTTTATAAAAAATGGTACTAACACCGGTCCAGGAATGCTGAAGAAATGAGATATCATTCTACAGAGAAATTATGCCAAGTTTTCTGAAAAAATTTTCTCAAAACTGAACCTGTAACAAACCAATCTATCATAGCAGCTGTATCAGTACTACTTTTTTGCATATCGAGTGCAATAAAAATTCATTACCTAAACTGTAACAAAACTCCCACAAAAGTTAAATTTTATTTCTTATTAGAAGTCAAATTGTGAACCACATAGATTTTCTATTCCATTTATGAACAATGATCTACATTTGTGTGCACACATACACACTCACAGACACACAAACACACACACATGTAAAGAGATCAAGTAGGGAAAGATGTTTACTTGTTTTATGGAATTTAAAAGATTTGATTCAACATTAGTAAAATTTAAAATGCTGTAAGTGGTGTTTCCAGGTAAATCAATTGGTTCTCATAATAAATTTAACAAAAAAATAACTTTAAAAGATTGAATCAAACATGAAAATAAAACAAACCAACTTCCATTTTAATTTTGACCATATAGCATATTTGCTACATGTGTAATGCAAGCTGAGCAATCTTCAAATATAAAGATAGCATACTAAGATCCATTATGCTTACTCAGAAAGATTGTCTCTAGTGCATACCAGCTATTCTAAGTGAAGCTTCTTTCAAAGATTATAAGACCAATCATTTCCTTAGTGCATATAAAATTATAACATCTATGTTACTGTGCCAGATGTTGAATATATTAGATGTTACTTTTGTGTAAATTACTTTCCAAAGGTAAATAAAACAATGCTAAAGACAGAACAGCATTTTGAAACCATTCATGCTCGTAATAAATGAAGAAACAATATTTTTGAAAATGAAAATTAATTTTACAGCAACAGAAGGAGGAGATTGTGTAAATATCGAGTTGTCTGTGCATCTTTGTGATTGGGTGTGAAAATGTGTGCATTTTCATAAAAAATTCATTAAAAAGTCCCAGATACTTCAAGTTATGGGTATAAAATTTGTTTTCCAATAGACATAACAGTATGTCTCATTTCAGTTGAAATTCAGTGATTCCAAAATATAAATTTTTATGAAACATTTTTAGATATGCCAGGATTTATTTTTCTGAAAGATAGCAGTGTTTGTATCAAGAAATTTGTAACAAGAGAAGATTTGAAGGAATAGAGGATTAGAATGAGTAGTATGCAGAGATACCATGTGATATGGGAATAAAAATGGGGTTAGTAACTTTAGAAATTAAAAATGTCAATGAAGTCATGAACTTGTAAATTAAAATCACATAGATCTTACTCATGTTACAAAAATACAGAGAAATGACCACCTTACCTAAATAATGGGTTAGTGACAATGGAAGAAAGGAACACTGAGCTTATTTTACTAAAATTGAAATAATAGGAGCTAGATTGATCAAAAATGTATTTCAGTTTCATATATGGGGACTATAGGTGAAAGGAAAGGAAGAAAATCTAGAAAGGATGAGAACTCTGTGCCTTTATTTTCATGTAAGACAGAATTTGTCCACTAAGCCATCCAAAGAGATCTAGGTACCCCCAGGTGATAGGCGTTTCAGATGACTTTGGGTCTGCTTATTCATTGGAGTAGCCATGTTCACACCCTTTTATTTATTCATCCACTAAGTCAGGCTGCCACTCATATTTGGATACCATTTTGCTAGTGAAAAAGATCTGTCATCTGTACCGTTAAGTCCTTTGCCAAGTCGATGAGAGAGTAAAGCATCATTGTTCCAATTCCTTATAAATGAAGAAAAAAGACTCTGAAATGCTAAATGATTTATCATACTTCACAAGAAATAAATTGCATACCTGGCAATGTATAACTGCAATAATAAGAGTCTTTCATAGTGTAATAAATAACATAAAGAAGCAGTAAATTTGCACTCAAAGATAGCAAAGACAACCAATTCAAGACGATTTCATATTTATGGGTAGGGAAAACTTACAACAAGAACAGAGGAGTTAGAAGTTTTCCCACACAAAGCAATGGTGAATGTTTCAGGAGGTGAAATTTTGATCACACATTTTATACATATATAATCGTAATAGGCCCCATAAATATGTCCAATAATTATGTGTCAATTAAAAATACATATCAACTCACCAAAATTGAACCAACACATTATCCAGGGGAACCATAGATAAAGGAGAGGGGGTGATGGGAGAGAAGAGGTTTGGGAGGGAGGGAAAAGAGAGGAGTGATAAGGAGGGATCGGAGAGGGGAATCAACAATGTATTTTACTCTTCAATCACCTGAGAATGACAATAATACTTACACAATCATTTAGTTCTGGAAAATGCACAATCAAATGTGTGCATATATATGATTATATATATATGGTGTGCATATATATATGATTGTATATATGATATTCATATATATAAAGACATTTATATCTGTTATAGGAGGAAATACAGAAGAGTCAAGAGACTGGGAGAAGGTGTTGTGGAGGTGATTCTGGATTAAGATCAAGGGCATATCATATTGTTACTACCTATGCATTTATTTATTTATTTGTTCATTGTTTAAAAAAGAGGGAAGTGCAGTGAGAGAGAGAGAGAAAAAAACGGGAGAATTACTTTTATTTAGTTTTTCCTGTGTCATTTGTTGCTCTGATACTGCCTTGTTTACATGGTGCTGGGGTTCAAACCCATGTCTTTGTGCATGCCAGACAAGTGCCATGACCAATGAGCAATCGCTCCAGCCCCTACAAATGCATTTATGATTGTACAACAGCACAACTCCCCAATTTAAAAAAAATTAGGGAAAAAATAAATAATTTCACCTTGATCAAAAAGCATTAAAAGGAAAAACTGACCTCAAAAACTTACTTCACATTCAAGTAAAATTTAGAAGAGAAAAAAAATTTGCTTTTGTCATTGTCTTTCCAAGTGCTTAAGTGTGAATAATCCGAGAAACACACCTGTTTCTTTTTCAGTGCTGCTATTGTTGAATTTTTAATATTTGATTGATTCACTGCTGATTTCATTCTTTATTCATATAATTACTAGCGATAAAACAGAAGAAAGCAATTTGTCAAATAGTTTTTGACTTTTTTGTGGCTTTGGTAAAGAGGTGCAGGGCACACTAATTTAAATAAATGACTATAATAAAATCTTAAAATTCTTACAAAAATAAATCTATGTACATATTGGAGATATTATATTAATACTTTCCAAATATATAGTTATCAAAAATGGAGGTAAAATAGAAAGATGCAAGAAACTTATACCTTAACAATCCTTATACACTGTAACTTATTCTAAGAATCTTACAAATCTGTACACCTCAATGTAGCAATGCAGGTCTCAATGTAGGATGTTGAGCATACAGTAAATTTTATATTATTAAATGTTTTTATTGTGATTCACAAATTGGACTTATTTCTACAAAACAATTGGATTCTATATTCATCACCAAACATAACACAAACTCAAGCAATTTGCTCATAAATACTTATCAGATTGAGTCACATATGCATACAATGCCAGCTATATTATAATCCAGATGGAAATACATAAAGTGTGGTAAGTGGTTAATCATGTCACCATCATGTATCACTGATGCAATGCCATTTTTAAGGGAGTTCTCCTATGAGGTAATCTTTCAAAAATTCTAAAAATGGAAAATATCATCTCACCACTGATCATGGCATTTTCTAATAAATAGTTTACTAGTACTTAGATTAAAAATACAAGATTATGAAAAGCAAGTAGTGAGTGAAGAATTAGCATGGAGGGATATACGAGGACTAAGTGTGCTGTGGTCTTTTTTATTAGTTATCAGAAGAGAGAAAGGACAGTTTAAACCTAGGGAAATCAGAATAAAGTGTGTAGTTTAAGAGTTCTTGACTACTGTTAACATCTTAATTTTATGAAATGCACCATGTTTATTCAGATTTTTGCATTAGTAGAGATGAGAAGAAATGGGAAATTCTACTATCTATTTTTGCAATTTTTTATGAATCTGAAATTACTTCAAAATAAAAGTTAATTTTAACGGGGCTAAGCTTTATCTTGAGGAAATATTAAATTGGTTGAAAATATCTGCTAAGCAAATTCACTGTCAAATTTTTGTCACTGTGGTCAAAATACCTGGCAAGAACAACGTAGGAAAGGAAAGATTTATTTTGACTCGTGGTTTCAGAAGATAAAACTCTGTCTGTTGCCCTGATCACCTGGCAGCAGATAGAAACATCACAGCATAAGGGCTCCTGCTCATTTCATGGCAGCCAGGAAACACAGAGAGAGAAAGCAAGGACCAGGGACAAACTGTTGTCCTAAAAGGGGATACACACAGCTTCCACCAGCCATGCCACACCTACCTACAATTACCCCTAGACACCCATTCAGATTAAGAATCCATCACGTGGATTAATCCACTGATGAGGCCGCAGTTCTCACCATTGCCTTCAAATCCCACCTTTGAACCTTGGTGCTTCGGGGATCATGCTTTCAACACATGAGCTTTCTGAGGACATTCTAGATCCAAACCACAGTACAGAAGAAATATATGAATAGCACCCCCATCATCATTTAATAAGATTTCAACTTGAAGATAATTGCACATTTGTAAAAGAAAAACAAGTAGCACACATTACCTTTGAATTTTTTTGTATTACTGAAGGGTCTCTTTGAAATACAAACAGTAATATACTTTAGCATTCATTCTTTTTCTACTCTCCTCCTTCCTTCATTTAAATAAAGCCAACTATAATAAATATATGTATAAATGCTATGCTTAAAGATTCAGTTTGTATTATGTAATAGTTTTCTTGTTAGTAACAGAGTAACTTAATTTTACCTAAATTGTTTGCTGTATATCTTAACATTAATTTTAAAAATACAATCTAAAAATTCCTTTTCACAGTCAGAATTATACATGCTTGTCTTCATCACAAACATTAAATTTTTGAAAAAGCCATTTCCTTTTGAAAATATATCTTACTTAATGTGTCACTTATTTAACAACTCACTCTCAAATTATGCTTTTTTGTACACTTAGAATTTAATGTAGAAGTTTTAAATAGTATGGTTTGACTAGCTGAACACATTAAGAGTTCCATCCAAAAATGTGAAAAATCTCCCACGGTATGTGATTTAAAAAAAAATAGGTGATTCTTCTAAATATTAAAGATATTTTCTGTGCATCATCAAAGCTTACATTTGGTAGGGTGCCCTGAAACACACCTTATCATACCAACTACTTGAGAGACTAAGACAAGAGGATTATAAGTTGGAGGCTAGTCTGGGAAATTTAGTGAGACCTTGTCTCAAAGTAAGAGTTTTATAAAAGTCTAAGGATGTGGCTCAGTGGTAGGACACTTGCTTAACATGTGCAAGGGTCTAATCCAAACCCCAGTACTCAAGAAACAAACAAAACAAAATACATGTATGCTGAAAAATAAATGCAATTTTCCACAGCATAACTGTCCAAGTATTATCTGGGTCATTCTTTTAAGCAAGAAAGAATATAAATCTGCTTTTATGTAGTGTTAAGTACATAATCTCAAAAGGATCTTGCAACATATATGTAGTTCTGCCCTCATGGCTTCGCATGAAGATTATAAAGAACATTCTAAGTATTACATATTATTCAGTAAATTTAATTCCACATTTTGAGTGTAAAATTTCTTTGATAATAGCAGAAAAAATAGATTTAAGTTGATTTCCTATTTTCAATGGTTTAAAATTATTATGCTATCAATTCCCTTAGCATCATTAGCAATAGCTCAAAGACCAATAAATGTTAGGCAAGGTTAATGATTGATGACAATTGATCCAGCTCTGTATTTAATGTAATTTAATGGTCATTTGTGACTGTGTATATATGATTATACAAGTTTATCAGTTTCATCGTTTTACTGAGGCTAAACATTTTATTTGGAATTAAAATTTCAGTTCTGTTATATTCTTGGCTACCTGTTGTATTCTTATCATTATCTTTAAATCCTAGTTCGTTTTTAAAAATATGACCAAAACTCATTTTTTATTCATTAAAGGGAAGTTAATTGAGTTGAATGATATAATTCAAAAATACACTTTATAATGTGATTAAGTCTCATAAAAGTCACCCTGTTAATTTCACCAAATATTAATTTCCTCATTAAACTCAAGACATTTCCAATAAAGTACAAGACCCATGGCAATATACCAAATACACTGAGAATTCCTACATCAAAACATATAAAATATTAATAGAATATTAATTTTATAAAAATAATTTCAATATTACTACTAGTTTCTTACAAACAAATGACTCATTTTTTTAAGACAGAAGGATAGCGAGAGAGAGAGAGAAAGAGAAAATTAATTTTATTTAGATTTTCATGTGGCTTTTGTTACTCCAACACTTCCTTGTGTACATGGTGCTGGGGTTTGAACTCCCATACTTGCGCATGCCAGGCAAGTGCTGAAACCGCTAAGTCAGTGCTCCAGCCCCCATTGCATCATTTTACAGACTATGTTCCCCTTTTTCAGGACAGGTATAAGGTTGAACTTTAAATTTTCTAAAAGATCTCCTGTAAATATGTGGAGTGAGACATTTCTTTTGTTGAATGCCTCTTGAACACTCTTTCATGGAAAATAATATCATAAACTACGAGCAAATGCTATGAGGTATTCTTTGAAGTTTTGCTCTCTATGTTAAGAAGGATGGAAAACATTCCCTAGTAAGTATATGCTCATGAAATATAATACTTTTTCATGAAAATACATATGTATCACAGTGGTTCCAATTTTTCTATTACTCAGTGAAATCATAGCTCCATTAATTTGTATCAGAGCACTCTATGATGTCCCCACAATATGAAATTGCTTAGTCCTGCATTCCTTAGAGTAGTTCCATCATTAAGAATGCATGACTATACATTAAAGATTTCAATTAAAAAATCATTCCAACTTTCTTCAAGATCAAATTGTTCAGTAAAAAAGATTAAAAATAGAATCTTTGTCAATTCAGTAACATACTACTAGTAGTAACTCAATTGAAGTTTAATGTCACCATTTAGAAAAATGTGTCTTTATTAATAGCACTTTCATAGTATTAAAAAGAATTTTTTGTATGTTTTATAAAACCAAACTGAAAACTTTAAGATTCGTAATAGAAGACATAATCTCACTAACACACTCCATGTGTGTAAAAATTCTTTTATTAGAGGTTCAAAAAGTTACAAATTGCTTATCCTGAGGTGAATGAAGATGGGCATGAAATTGTGGTTTATGAAGGAATCCTTTAGAGGCTCCTATCCAGGTGTCCTTTTTTTAAAGTTTTTTGTTTGTTTTTAAGAGAGATGGACAGTGAGAGACAGATAGAGAAAGAGAGAATTAATTTATTTAGTTTCTCATGTGGCCTTCATTGATCCAACACTTCATTGTGTATGTTGTGCTTAGGTTCAAACCCATGGACTGACCCCTGAAAGGCAAGCACCATTATCGCTGAGCCACTGCTGCAGCCCTCCATGTGTCATTTAATTAAAAAAAAATTGCATAACATGAGATCAAAAATAATAAAACTCACAATGTGTATTTATATCTTATATCATAAGATGAATTAATATTTTATCCATAATTTAATTACTAAATTTTAATCCGAATAATTTTTATTTATTTATTTATTCTAGGCGTGTTGAGATGATCATGCTTTCTGTCCCCATGTTTCATTTTTAAACAGTTAAATGAGATTACCTGTGCTTATAATGTCAGCTATTCAAGAAGTTGAGGCAGGAAGACTGAAAGTTGAAGGCTATTAAGAAGACCCTGACTCAAATTAAACATAAAAGGGCTGAGGAGAAATTTAGTAATAAAGAGTCTCTGGATTCAATTCCCAGCATGACAAAGCAAAAAACATGCCCACATTAGCAATATTTTTGCCAAAAATTTTAAAATAAAATCATGTTGTGTTTAAATTTAAAAATGATAATTTGTAATATTCAGTGTAAATAGCAGTGTGAATAAGTCAGATCATGAGTGAGATCAGTTCTTGTGCTATACCTTAACGGGGACAATGATCCTTCTTTAAAACTGCTTTTTATCCATCAAAGAACAAGCCTTTGACCACACTCTATGCTAATAATAAGAGCCCTTTCTTTCTGCCCCTCGCTTCTCCCAATCAATTCTTTTTTGTCCTTCATAAAAACATTTTTCACTTAACATTAAGTTACTGTAAGTTTCTGCAAATGACAACCATGGAAATAACCATCGCAAATCCTTAGCAGGAAGCAGAACTCAAAATCGAATCAGCAGATAAAAGACTGGGAAGTAGAGAAGCATAACTTTATAGCATCATCTCAGCTGATTGCCTCAGGGTCAAACTTTAAAATATTCATGGGGAGTTTAAAGCCATAAAATTTCAAACTCATGGCTTTTCTTTGTATCATAATGGAACAAGATAATAGCAGACACATCATACTAATTTTTCATCATTAGTCCATATCTTATAGAAATTGGTATTTAATCTTTTTGAACAGTGACATTTACCTTTGACTAGCCTGATTTATTAAATTCCCTGGAAAATGGTAAGACAAAATATTTTAGAAGAAAACCAGTTTTTAAGAAAACACAGGACTAGTTAATAAAACTTAAAATTTTGGAGATGCTTCTCATAACATTTTAAAGGAGATAAAATTTTCGTTTAAAATGATTTTTTTTTTTTTGGTTTCTACACAGTCATCTGTACAGACAGTTTTGTCCTCAGTGCTATGGGAACTCAACAAAAAGTACAGGCAATTTTTTCTCATTGTTTCAAATCTGATATATTTCTAAAACTTCAGCCACAAAGTCATAATATGCTTAAGTTTGTTGGGCTAAGGGAGAGTATGGGATGAGGAGAAAGACAAAAGTGACTTAGAAAAGTATGGCACTTTCCATAAGATAATAAAAACCTTTAATGCATAGAGAAAATTGGACCCAATTTGACCAGACTTACAATAACTTTTGATTTATACATGATCATTGTACAAAATTTTTACTTAGCTTTGACCACTGCCACCCCCACAACAGAAAACAGAAAGTATTTATTGGAAGGGAACCATTGAAAGTGAATTACTTTCATTCCTGTGTAAGAAATTCTAGCAGAATGAAGTACATAAGTTATATTTCCTGCACCACATGCATTGAATATTGGCCCTAATATTGTATATTCAGTTATTTTTTTCATTTCAGATTTTAGTTTTTACTTTAGTTTAGTATACCTAGCCATTCTTCAAAGATTTTTTTTCTTTCCCACTCTATTATGGAAAATTCTGTTTGATCCATGAAGTAATCTTAATGATTATAATTATTTATTTCAGATTTAAATAAATACATGATATTCCACAGAGTAAATTATGTTGGTTTTTATTACTGTCCACATTCTATTTTTAGAACCTTTTAAAATCAACAAAGAAAATTATATGAATTTATCATGTAAAACATGGGGTTTTTGAAGCATTTATACACTATGGCATTGTGGAATGACTAACCTAAGTCTAGTTGATTAGCACATGCATTATCTCTTAAATATATTATATTTCTGGCGATAACACATAATGTCAATGTTCTACAATAGATATAAACATATTTCTCCTATTTAGTTGCATCTATATATCCTTTGATTAACATTCTTCCCTCCCTTCTCACCCCATTAAATATCTCACCATCCAGTAGCCACTGCTTTATTCTTTAGCTCTTGAAATCAACATTTATAGTGTCCACATATGAGTGAGATCATGCAGTATATGTACTTATGTTCCTGATTTATTTCATTTAACATAATGCCCTCCATTTGGTGCAGAGGACAGAACTGTATTCTTTTATGATTGAATAACAATACACTCTCTACATATTTATCTGTATCTCTCTATATATCTATATCTGTATGTATCTGTATATACCTATGTGTGTATATATATAAAATATATCTATGATATTTCCTTATAATTTTACCCATTGATAAATACTTCATTTTATTCCATGTCTAGATTATTATTAATAATGCTGAAATACACAGGGGAGGGCAGATATCCCCTTCACACACTGATTTTATTTCTTTGGATATACCCAATAGAGACATTTGTGGATTGTGTGTAGTACAATTCTTAAATTTTTGAGGTACGTCCACATTTTTCTTCCATAACATGTGTAACAATTTACGCTGCCTTCAGCAGTGTGTAAGTAATCTCTTTTTATTTTCTATAATTCAGCTACATTTCCAGCCCTTTCTAACATTTTTATTTCGAAACAGGGTTTTGCTAAGTTACCCAGGCTACATTCGAATTTATAATTCTCCTGCTTCAACTACCAGGGGATCTGGGAAAGCACGTATGCATTACCATACTAGGCAAGTGCTCCCGTTTTTTTTACATCCTGGAAAACATTTGCTATCATTTACATTTTTGTTAATGATTTTTTAACAGGTATAAAGTGATATCTAATGTTTTTAATTTGAAGTTCATTAAAAATTAGTGATTCTGAGAAATTTTTCCTACCTTGTGGGCTACTTGCTTTCTATTCAGTTCCATTGTCCTTTGCTTTTGTTTGGGTTTTTCTTTGTTTATTTGCTGTTGGATTATTTGGATAAACAAAGTTTCTGTCTATTTCACCCATCAGAAAAAGGATCACTTATTCGTATGCCCATTTCATCGAAGGTATTGTTTATGCCCACCGGCCCACCATGCACTGCCTACCTTTGTATCTGAATCCAGGGAGACAGAATTCGCTATTCACCAACAAGTTAAACAATTGGATTGTTATTTACTGACAGGTGAGAGTTAAACTTAGTCAAAATTTGTCACAATAGGAAAAGGAAAGGAGAGACAGACTTCTCAGATCAATATGGGTTGATACTCCGAATCTCAAGATAATCATTAAAGATACTGATAGTCTAGACTACGCAAGTCCCACTTGCAACACAGTTGTGGGATCCCTAAAGACTTCCATTCCTGAGGTATATACTTTGAGGTTCATTTGACACACTGGGAAAGTATTTGAATGGCTTTTTCAGAGGAGTAATTAAACAAAGTTTGGACAGTCTTAGACAATTTATACATAATTTAATATATTATATTTCTTAGGTGATACGAAAACGGTCTGGGACATTTCAAGAAGTTCTCTTTATTGTAGGATATCATATTCCAACATATTGATTGTTATTCTTGGTAGCATACAGTTAAGTGGGAAGAACTAGCCAATTCAAGGACAACCAGAGAATTGTGCTGAAGAAATGAGAAAATATCTTCAGACAAATGAAAATGGAAACTGTTGTGATACAGAAAAGCAGTTCTAAGAAGTATGTAGATAGCAGCTAATAGTTACAATAAGAAAGAAGAAAGATCTCAAGTAAACAACCTTATGGTACACCTCAAAGAACAGAAAAAGAGGAATAAATGAAGCCCCAAAACAGCCAATGGAAAAATAATAATAAACATTGGGACATAAATAAATAAAGATCAATGACACTGAGTTGGTTTATAAATAAGATAAACAAAATTGATGCACTTACATACACTAAGAAAAAAGAAATCTCCAATGAATAAAATCAGAAATGAAAGAAGAAACTTATATTACAACCAATACCACAGAAACACAAAGGATGATATGCAAAGAAATTGGATACCATAAAATAAATGCACACATTTCTAGAAACTTACAAGTGGCCAAAACTAATTCTTGAAGAAATAGAAAATTTAGGAAGAAGAAGAACAACTTCTAGTAAAGAAAAGTTTGAAATCTGATGATTTCAGTGTTGAATATTGTCAAACATTGAAAGAATAACACCAATTATGATCATATACTCTAAAAAGCTGAAGTGTCTGGGTCAATTCCAAACTCACTGTAAGAGGCTAACATTTCACGGATATCAAAGTCAGACGAAAACTTGGAAGAAAATTGCTAACTAATATCCTTAATGATCAAAGCATCCTTAACAAAACATTTGTAAATAATTTCAATATCACAATAAAAGTATCATGCACTGTGATCAAGAAAGTGAAGCATAAACAGTCATTTTAGTTAGGTTTTTCATTGCAGTGACTGAAAGACATGATAAAGACAACATAGAAAAATAAAATTTTGTTTTCATTTATATTTTCTAAGGTCTCAGTACCCAGTTAGCTGACACCATAGCTCAGGAACCTAGCTGAGGCAAAACATCAA
Source organism: Aplodontia rufa (assembly GCA_004027875.1). Classification (NCBI taxonomy): domain Eukaryota; kingdom Metazoa; phylum Chordata; class Mammalia; order Rodentia; family Aplodontiidae; genus Aplodontia; species Aplodontia rufa. Next base: position 8,099 of record PVKS010012091.1, on the reverse strand, counting down.
AGAACAAGGGCATGGTAATTAAGAGCAGCTCAGGACAGAGCAAAAATACAGCAGAGAGAATTTTTCTCATCAGGTACAAACATACCAAAGTAACCCTCAGTGACTTACTTCCTCCAGCTGCGTACTATCTGCCTACAGTTAAAACATAGTAAATCCATGAGTGGATTAAACCATTTATTAGGTTACAGCTCTCAAAATCTCATAATTTCACTTCTGAATATTCTTGTGTTGTCTTGAACATACCTACACCACAACATTCTGCTCTTGGTCCCCAAAAGTTCATGCCCATCTCACAATGCAAAACACATTTAGTGCATTCCCAAGGGTTCCCACAGTCTTAACAATTCCAGCATGGCCCAAACATCTGTTCCACATCCCAAGCCTCCTAAAAAGATTTAAGCAAACTGATAAATGTTTTCCTCTATAAAGACAAAAAATGAGTTACATACATCCAATAAGGTACATTTCCATTTCAAAAGAGAGAAATGGGGCCATAGAAAGAAGATGGGAGCAAGACCTGCATCCAACTGGGCAAACAAGTCCTGTAGCTCCACATCCAGCATTTGGGGCACACAGTATCCTGCTGTTCTGTCCAAGGAGTTTGTGTAGCTCCCCGCTTATGACCTTGCTGTTCTGCAGCCCACATGACGTCTATCTAGGCTTATCTCTGCTCAATTTCTGCAGCTTTCCCTGGCAGATATCCTGCATTAGTGGCATTTCTTAATATTGAGGGACACTATTGTAGCTTAGATTTCTTTCTCACATCTTCACACATTGTCATTTTACGGGTTGCCTTCAATAACTCTGACCCTGATACACTTTGGCTGGATTTCTAGGCCTTTATTTAAAGTCATGGTTGACACATTCATGACTCCCTAACTCCAGCATCTTGAATACCTGAAAAACCAGCAAAATGTAGTTGACACCAGGGTCTGCCACCATCTCCAGGAACAGCCAAGCCTCCTGGAACTATGGTTGCAGCTGTATCTGATTGCCTGAATGACTAAACATGGTGAAAAATGTCCTAGGCCCCTTTGCAAAAATGGTGCCTCCAGAGTCCGTGCATTTCATTCATGAGAAAGGGCATATGCATGCAAAAATCTAATTCTAACATGAAATAATTATTTGCTAAAATGGTTATAATATTTTAATAGTTTGAAATAAATGTGAAACCTTGAAAGCTTTCTTTAAATATATCCATTACATACATATTTACGACAAAAATGTGAAGTAAAGCACATGAATTAAAACTTGGAACTCAGCAACCGACCTGTCATGATTTCTGTACATTTTTCAATTTTATTGCTAAATGTTATTTTATCTATTGTCATGGAAATGAAGAAGAAACTGGCATGGCAACTAAATTCAATTAGCTAGTAAGTGGGGACAATAATCATGACAGTCTACCTGAATATTAGTTAGCATAAAGACATGCATATCAGAATCACATATATGTGGCCAAAGGCCAAAAAAGAAAGTTTTCATGCAATCTAAATTATAACCAGGAAGGAGAATTATAGGTTTATTCATCAAAAATTTCATTAAGCAATTGATTATTTGAAATTTTCAGGTAATTTTAAATTTTTATTTTGATCACATGTCTCTTAGGTACAAAAGGCAAATAAATATGTTTCCATAGGGTTGACTCAATTCTTTTTTAAGGGTAAATAATGTATCATGACTTAATTAAAACTTTTGAAAAAATTAACATGTCCCAAATTTCTAATTTCTCATTCTAGAATTTTAAAATAATCACCAATACTTTTAAGATACTTAACTTTTTTCAGATGTTGTTCCTGAAGACAACGATTTAAGATGGATACTGTATATACTCATACATATTTTACCAGTGAAAAATTGGAGATCAGAAAGCTTGACTTAATTATAGCCCAACACCGAGTAAGCTGAAGAGTGACAGCTTGTTCTTCACTCATCTGTGCTCCCAATCTCTATGCACACCATTGCATGGAAAGCAATATATGGTGCTGTATCACTCCATCCAGATTTTTCCCAGGTTTATATGGTTCCAAGGCAGATCACATTTGGAGGCACAAGATAGACATAAATTATGTTCATAAAATTTTAATTCCATAAATAATTAGATTTGTTTTATATTTCCTTTCTTTTAGTTATTTTATTATTTTCCAATAATAAAGAATAAAATAAAGTGTACTAAAGGAATATTGGAATGTATTCCACTTTGCATGAGAAGTGAGGAGAATGGAAAATATGATCTACATTTACAAATATTTTTATTTATTCATGGCATATATTTGTTTCTGTCCCTCTCTCTCGCTCTCTCTCTCTCACACACACAGAGGCATGCATGTATACAGAAATATTCATGGATAACTGCATGAACAATCTGACATATTCACATATCAATAAATAAACACACACACACACACACACACATACACACACACACATAAACATACTCCAGTGACCATAGAAATATGGTAAACTGGTTCTATATTTTGCTTTTTTATTGGCTGAAATAATTTTGATAATCAAATTTCATTTATGTCATCGATGCACTTAGATTGAAAGATTTGATGACATACATATATTTCTTTTTATTATTTTATTGTCCATGATTCTGTATTAATTTTCTATATTATGGCTTAACCTAAACGAACATTTTGAAGATTCACAATGATAATGAGAAATTATAATACAAGTTATACGGTCAGATATTGATGTACTGTACCAGAAAGTTTTGCATTCTTTTGTATATAAATGTGAATATTTAAGGAACCAGCTCCATCGTTCTCTCCCATATGAACAGCTTACATTCTTTACAGGTTTAGTGTCACAGATCAACACATATTTATGACTAAAGAGATGTATTTCAGACAAGCCAAAGGAAAAATAATTTATCCCAGGGTGATATATAACAGGTGTCTGCTGTCCAAAAATTCCATGTCTTAGTTTTACAATCTTTCTTGTTCTGATTTCTAGTGGGTCCTTTTGGGAAGGAAGCCACTTCAATTTTTTTCATGTTTAGGAAATATTCATGGACAATTTAGGTTAGCAATAGTGTCACACTTCCCTAGTTACTCTGCAAAAGGTAAGTCCCAGATTGAAAAACAATCTGTAGATATCCATGGTCAACCTCAGGTGTAAAAATCAATATGGGCCCAACTAGAAAAAATAATTGGCTTTGGCTCCTTGACTGACCTTTCTACTGCATGTATCGACATAAACAAAGCTTCACCATTCAGGGGCTTATAAGTGAATTTAAGTTTTTCTCCTTTCCTGAGAATTATTCAGCTTTAGTTATAACAAATGTACTGTCCTACTTTATTTTTAATTTGTGGACTTTGATTAGTGGTTATATGCTAGCTGCCTCATTATTAGAAAATAATGCAAAGTTGTTTCCACTAGCAAACACTATTTGTCAATTACATTTGTTATTGTTTTTCATGGAAAATAACTTCTGGTTACTGTGGATTGATATAAAAACCGTACACCATGTCCAAGTAGCTCGGGAAATAAAACATATCAGTACACTATATTCAATGGCTGTTTAAAAAATAATAAATAGCCCAAATTATTCTGTAGTGTCATAATAAATGCGTATGGTTTCAGGAAGAATAATGTATTACTTTGTGTCATTCACATAGGTATAATAAATTAAGGATTACAAAATCAAGATTTAGAAAAGAATTCGTTGCTCTCGTAGTAGATGACACTTAGTTAATTTAGAAAGCCATATCATAATCTAGACATCTGTTTTTATTATTATTTGACACATATAAAAATTAGAGTTCTAGAACTAATAAAAATGGTCTCTAACTTTTAATCACAAATATAAAATTTGAATAATTTTTTACTTGATAATTATCTAGGAGTATAATTCTTAAAATAATATTATAGAGAATGATTGAAAAAAAGAACATAAAATATAAAGTAGCTAATAAAAGCCCAAAATGATAGCAGGTAAATTGTGATTACTTTCTGGAATATATTTCTTCAGTAGAGTCTTACCTTTTTTTGATCTTTGTATATCATCCTATTTCTAATTAGAAACCAGCAGTACATATAGCTTAAAATTTTAAAGTTTGGATCATCCTAGTTTCTCATTGAATCCTAATGATATATTGTAATTAACTCTGTCTTTAAAATTTCTGATCTTTAAGATAGGATTTATCTCAGCATTTAAAGACAATGTGAAAATCATTTTTTAAGAACAGATGTATGATTTATTGTTGAAAATTAAGATGTAAACATTAAGTCTGTGAAATTATTTAACAATAAACTTTACTATTTCTTGACAGGTGAGATTGAAATTTAATACCCTTTATTTTCTTTTTTAAAGAGAGAGAGAGAGAATGAGAAAGAGAGAAAAATAGAATCAACTTTATTTAGTTTTCCGTTTGGGTTCTGTTTTTCTGACAGTAGTGTATGTGGAGCAGGGGGTTTGAACCTGAGTCCTTGTACATGCTAGACAAGTGCTCCAACCACCGAGCCACAGCTCTAGCCTTTTAATATCCTTTAAAAATAAAACAAAAACATAATTTAAATGAGCATACATATTAAGAACTGCTGTCTTGCAAATTTAGTGGAATTTAGATAAGTCATTTGAGATAAGAACCAAATATGACTAATTTGTTGTTAAAAATTAAAACCATTGTCTAATAATTAGTATATGATACATGTCAACATTTCATATAAACAATTGATGAAAATCAGTGGAATCTCTAGGACATAAGCAGGTACCCACATGACAGAAAATGTTCTCAGTATATTGTTAGACCAGTAATTACTAAATGTATCAATAATGTGCCTTCATTAGGTTCAAAGGATAGCACCTTCAATGAACATTGCTTGAAAAGGAGCTGAAACAACACAGAGAAATAAAAGTAAGTAAAATCATTTAAAGTTCAGTTGCCACCCATTACCTATTGGAGCAATGTGAGCAAAAATATAAATATGCACAGAATAAAACAGTTTTTATGTATTTGGTGGTCTTCTTATGAAGGTAGATGAGACCTTCTCCATTTTTGCTATTTACCTTAATGCTGGATATTTTTCTTTCTCCAATGCTGATGAAATTATCACATGTATTTAAAGCTTTTGATGATTTTTAGCAATTTTAATTTTTTTCTTTTACATGTTAATGTCCTGTACTATTATCATAAACACTGGGGAACAACGAAAATAATCGGCCCTTGTTGAAAACTTTAATACATAGATCAGAATGGTTTGAACCAATTGTAATATTCCAGTCACTGTGCTAATTATTTTCTCAAATTATTAATTATATACTTATTTATGTATGTCTTATGCATGTGTAATGAATTACTGAAGATTTCTTAGTCTACTAAGGATATCTACTATAGTTATCCTTCATAAAAAGTTAACCCCATAATCCCTAAGTGTTTTGAGTTATAAGTCTCCACCTCTCACATATCATTTAATCGTAAAACCAATCTTTGGAGGGATATTTCATTTTCTATTTTACTCACACAGAAACTGAGGCCCAGCTGTTAGTGGAGAGACATGGGGAAATGGTGGGAATGTGAGATTAAGAGAATAATTCTATAAAATAGGCTCACTGGGCTGACCTCCACATGCTTGTTTGCAGAAAAGCAATTTACTTGCAGCCCTGCCGAAGTAGACAGGCTATGTCACATTCCTCGGGAAGCTACCTGTTATTTTCAGGAGAAATGCACGCCTCAAATAATGTCTATAAGAAGAACCTAAACTACCCTGAAGGGGGAGACTTTTTACCCAGATCATAAAACTTAGGGACCTAAGGATTATTCCTCTAACTAGAAACTCTGTAAGACTGTAAGTAAGAATGATTAGAACCAATCAGCATGGACCAAGGTGACGTAGCATTGCCATGGCAATGAGGATTTGAAAGTCTGAGGCCATCTTAATTTCAGTTAAGAGTCAAGAGGTGGGACTTTCTGTAAATCTCTCTAGTATCCACAATAAAAATGGAGTGCGGAAAAAGCACATTTTCCCTCTCCTCTCTGAAAGGACCCTCTTTCATATGACAGTGCGCCTTTCCCTTTTCCTATCCCTTCAGTAAACCCATGACTGTTACTCTGAACAACATGTCTGAAATCTTGCTTACTTGATGGCATGAATCAGGATTTGAAGTGTGTCTTCATGCAGCCTCAGTTTCCAGAAAGGACCCAGCTTTGTAATACAATGAATGTCACTCAGGAGACAAAGATCTGGAGTGGAGGGCTCAGCATGAACTGAAAGGTAGGTTTTCTGGGCTTCTAATTTAGTTCTGTCTTTACAATATAAAATTATTTACATTTCTCTCCATGTTCTTTCCTTAGCAACTATACCAGTTCGTCTTCTAATGCTCACTTGCACTGACTAACACAAATTCCCTCAACAACTCATTATTGTCATTTTCATGTACTTATTTCTAGTAGATTTTGTCTACTTCATGAGCCAGGTCAGAATCTTTCTAATTAAAAAGTTCTGGGGACTTGTTAATGCTTACCTCATACCAATTTATTTCATATTTCAACCACCTCATTCAGAATACAGTAGCAGTTATCTTCCCAGTCCTGTCAAAAGCCTTGTACCTACAGCATTTTCTATGAAAAATAGTACTTTACTACCTCTGTCAATGACCAAATATGTTTTGCATACAACTCATACAACTACACTTAACTCCCTTGCCACTGATACAGTTATACAACCACATGTACATGTATGTATGTGTATACATGCATACTTTCTACATATATATACTTTCTACATATTTGGGGGGATCTATTTCAGTGTCTTAAAATGAAGACACTTCTGTAGATGATTGATATAAAGCAAAATGCGATAAAAGGAAAAAATGAGCTGCAAAATGTGTAATTACTTACTCTTAGCATTTATATTTTAAAATAGAACATATTGTTAATTGGATGGATCCTTCTGGAATTTTGTAAATAAGACCCCTCCTTCATGCTTGCAGGTTTATATCTATTTGCTATTCTGAATTTTCATCCTAATGGTACCTTACACAATTGAATGATTCATATATATATATATAGAAAGATCCGTTTCATGCTATTGACCATTCTGAAGTCTTGAAATTGTATTTGTTGAAAAAAAGCATATAAGACAGGTGTTGGAAATTGTTCCTAGAATATACAAATGATGATTTTTCATATAAGGAAGACATTGTCACTACAGATCATTGACACCAAGTCTGGGAAACTGTAAGGCAATAATCCAATTTATTGCTACCAAATAAGATCTATGCAGGAAAATTAATAAGTAAATGCCTTCCTTTCATCATGATGGCATTTGGGAGTTTTAGAGCTCTGTAGCCCATTAGTCAGTTTGGTTAATGACTCTGCTTATCCTCTTAATCATGTGCAACACATTGACTGAGCTTCATTTAGCTGAAAGTGCCTTTCAGAAGCCTGAACTGAATCCTAGCTGCGGAAAATGTTACCTTTTCAGAGTATAAAACATATTTGTTATACATCTCTTATGTTTTGGGCTGTTTGCAGAAATTTTGAAATGTTTCTGAGAAAAGAAAATAAAAATCAAGATAAGGCCCAAAGAGGTCATTGTCTCAATACTCCAATATTTTCATACCTATGGCTTATTTAATACTGAGGCACACTCTGAACTCACAATAATTTCAAATAATAAAGAAAACAATACTAATAGAATATCTCCATAGTATAACATTATAATTTTTAGGACAATGCTTTAAACTTCAATACAATGCTGAGTGAAAAATTATAATCATATTAAATTTTCTAATTTATCAGATATTTAAATCATTCCCTTCTCTAATTAAGGTGGCAGTAGATTGATCCTTTATGAGATCAAGAAATTTCAAACTATTGTAATCAACTGAAACCCAGCGTATTAGAAAGAAACCTTATTTATTCGTTACAACATCCATCAGAAAAAGAATGATTATTGAGTCTTTTCTTTTTAAGTGAAAAGAAATAGCATTAAGAAATTTGAATATGTGAATTAGGTTCTTATTAAGCACAGAAAAAGCAAGTTTAATTGTATATAATTGTTTGATTGGTATTGTTGATTATTAAAATATTAAAATCTGCAATAACCAAAAAATACAACCCTTATTTTCTTTTTTCCATGTTCCTTTG
>PVKS010012090.1:0-54776 GCA_004027875.1 Aplodontia rufa | reverse complement strand
ACTCATGTGTTAAATGGGTAGTTCATGGAAGAATGACATCTGCTTCTGGGATGGTTCCCCCATCTTCCCAATCTCCAGACTCCTATGAGTTCTTCATATACCCTCCCCCCTCCCCATCCCCCTCCCTACACCTCCAAGTATCCTACAGAACCATCCCCCCATTACTCTGAAAGTCATTCAATTTGCAGTTTTATTAGGTTAGCCATCAGCCCTAGTGCTTCCCCATATATGCTAGCATCAACAGATGAGAGAAACCATTCGGCCCTTGAGTCTCTGAGCTTAGGAGACTTCACTAAGCGTAATTCTATCCATCTCCATCCATTTGATTTCAAAAGACATAATATCGTCCTCTCCAATGGCCGAGTAGTATTCCATAGTATATATGTACCAAAGCTTTTGTACCCACTCGTCAAGTGAGGGGCATCTGGGTTGGTTCCATAATCTAGCTATAGTAAATTGAGCTGCTATAAACATTGATGAAGCCACATCACTATAATACGCTGATTCTGTCTTTTGGGAAAATTCCCAGAAGTGGGATAGCTGGGTCGTAAGGTGGTTCCATCCTTAATTTTTTGAGGATTCTCCATACAGCTTTCCAGAGTGGCTGAACCAGTTTGCAGTCCCACCAGCAGTGTAGTAGTGTTCCTCTTTTCCCACAGTCCCTCCAGCATCTGTCATTGTTTGTATTTTTCATTTTTGCCACTCTAACAGGAGTGAGGTGGTATCTCATTGAGGTTTTGATTTGCATTTCCCTTATAGCTAATGATGTAGAGCATTTTCTCATATATTTGTGGGCTTTCTGGACTTCCACTGGAGAGAAGTTTCTTTTGAGTTCTTTAGCCCATTTATTGATTGGATTATTTGCGAGTTTGGACTTTAGTTTCTTTAGTTCCCTGTATATTCTGGATATTAGCCCTCTGTCTGAGGTGTAGCAGGCAAAAATTTTCTCCCATTCTGTAGGTTCTCTCTTGATGCTCTTGACTAGATCTTTAGCTGTGCAAAAGCTTTTTAGTTTAATTGCATCCCATTCATTTAATTTTGATTTTACAGCATGTGCAGTAGGAGTTTTGTTAAGGAAGAAGCTGCCGACTCCTATAAGGTGTAGTGTTGACCCAGCTTCTTTTTCTAGTAAATTTAAAGTTGTAGGCTTAATATCCAGGTCTTTGATCCATTTTGATTTAATTTTTGTGCAGGGTAAAAGGATCCAGCTTCAGTTGTCTACAAAGGGCCGTCCAGTTTGTCCAACACCATTTGTTGAACAGGCTGTCTTTTTTCCACACTATACTTTTGCCCCTTTATCAAATATCAAATAGTTAAGGATATGGGGGTTTGTCTCATGATCTTCTATTCGGTTCCACTGGTCTTCAGTTCTGTTTTGATACCAATACCATGCTGTTTTTGCTACTACAGCTCTGTAATATAATTTCAGGTCAGGGATTGAGATACCCCCTATTTCTTCCTTTCTATAGAGTAATGTTTTGGCTTGCCTGGGTCTCCTGTTGTTTCATATGAACTTGAGAATTGCTTTTTCTATATCTCTGAAAAATGCCATAGGTAACTTGATGGGGATTGCATTAAATCTGTAAAGGGCTTTGGGTAGAATGGCCATCTTTATTATATTGAAAAAATCACCATTTTTATACATATATACATTACACCTAAGCCTGTGTATCTATAGCAGTGAACATCATCCATCACCCAGGTTGTTTGAAATTAAAAGCTACTCTAGCTGAAAAGTACTCCTGCTAAAACAAAGGAGAAATGATAGAAATTAAATTTCACCACCCTAAGGAATTTTTTTGCTCTGGGCAATGATGATGAATTGCTGATAATACTACAAGATAAACATCATGATATTCCTCCTGATCAAGGTGCACGCTATCATCTGTAAATTAATCTTGCCAAAAAATAAATCTAAGTAGAATCTGATCTAGGCACTGATTTTCACAGAGCAGAGTTTTGTGTCGTGTGGAGAGACGTGGTGTGAATGCAGTTCGCAACAGCACTGATGTGGAAATGCTGTAGCAAATAATGTGGTTTCTTGGACAAAAACAAGAAAAGTTGCTTAGGGAAGCTATAGAATAAAAAGATTTAAAAACTACTTTGAGGGGTTGGGGCTTTAGCTCAGCGGCAGAGAGCTTGCCTAGCATGCGCAAGTCCCGAGTTTGGTCCTCAGCCCCGAAAAAAAAAAACACTTTGAATTCATGTATAGGACACAAACATTCTGTAAGTTTTTTTTAAACAAGAAAATACTTGTACAATAACCAGAGAAATGTGAGCATTAACTGTGTGAAAACCACTAGCTTAGATATCTATACAAGTTAGACGCTCACTCTCTTTCTTCGTTCCTTTCCCGATGAGGCAGCATATATTGAATATGAGTAGAAGGAATATTTTTTATATTTATTTGGCTTTTAAAATATAAACGACAGAGTCATAATCCGATCATTTAGGTGACTGGGGTATTTTTTCAGGAAAGTTTCATGCATGTCGAAGGATATATACAGAAGATGTCTGTTTTCTTTTATAGTTGTGCATACATCATTTAAAATATATCATTTTAATGTGCACTAAGCATCTACATATAGTATCACATGCTATAGTATAAATAACATTTTCCCCTTGGTGTTCATAATATAATAGCTTGGAAATATTTTAGACAAAAATATGGATCTGCCTGTTTTTAAAAATTGCTGTATAGTTTCTTGCGATGAAATTGCAGAATCAGCATCTTTCTTTCTTTCTTTCCTTCTTTTCTTTTCTTTTTTATTTTTGTGCTGGTGATCAAACCCAGGGCATTGTGCATGCTAGCTAAATGCTCTACCTCTGAGCCACACCTTCAGTCAACCATATGCTTTTTAAAATTATTATTATTATTTATTTTTAATAAAGAGAGGGACCGTGAAAGAGAAAGAGAGGGAAAAATAATTTTTTTGTAAAAGAGAGAGAGGGACAGTAAGAGAAAGAGAGAAACAATTTTTATTTAGTTTTTCATGTGACTTTCATTGCTCCAAGACTTTGTTGCGTATGAGCTGCTGGGGTTTGAACTTGTGTACTCGCGCATGCTGGGCAAGCGCCATAACCCCTGAGCCACTCCTTCAGCCCCAACAATTTTTTGTTTAGTTTTTTGTGTGGCCTTCGAGACTCTGAGACTTTATTGTGTTCATGGTGCTGGGGTTTGAACTTGTGTACTTTCGCGTGCCCGGCAAGCGCTGTAATCTCTGAGCCACCGCTCCAGCCCCAGCCATATGTGTTTTAAAAAGATATTTCCAAAGTTTCCTCAAGGAAGTGTCAGCAATTTACCCTTCATCCAGGACATATAAGGGGACCCATTTTCCCACATCCTGACCAACTGAGACCCTCACTATGCCTTGGTGGAGATGTTCCTGCTTAGATACGTTACTAAGTAGAAGTCAAGAAACACTTGCTTATAGTATAAATTGCTTCCCTCTGAACTTAGAGCAGAGGGAATTTAGATTGTTGTCTCAACTTGATTTTAGTGTTGTCCAAGTCATTTATCTTTCTTTTATTTCACATTGGCATACTTGGGAGTTTCAGTTTAAAAACAGAAGTGAAAGTTTGTATAGACCTTGGATTTTCTGTGTTGTCATGGCGAATTAGGTGAAATATTTTTAAATGAATATGAATTTCACATTAGACACACTTTGGAAAATTATTAGAGAACCACAAGAAAGAAGAGAAATATAAAGGGCTATTGCTCAAAAAAATGTTTTAAAATTTTAAATTTGCACGTAACTAATTTAGTTAGGGTCAGTGCACCCAAACTCCCTCGTTGCCCAGTCCTTGGAGATCTCGCCTCATGAGGGCTAATGCTTTTCTTAAGCTGTGAAAAGCCTGCTGTGAGCACTCTCAACTCAGAGTCTCAAAAAAGAAAAAAAATTCCCCTGAATGGTTTAACTGTTCGGTCGTCTTGGTAGCTACGACAAAGTTGGTTCTTAAAAACAGGCTGAAAATCAGAAATGTCCCACCATCAGAATGAGACTTCGAAGAAGGCATTTACATTAAATTTTGAGAACTGAATTTAAGGGGATTTAAGTAATTTTCTTATTTGCTGGAGGGATTTATTTTGAACATTGAATGCTGTTTGTCATTTGAAAGTCAGTGATGACTGTACGTACAGCAGTGTGTGAAGTGCAGGGCTTTGGACACAGTACCAGCTCCACAATTTCCTAACGTGCACTCCTTGAGAAAAAATTCAGTCTCTTTATGTTGTAATTCTTTCTTTTATGTGCAGTGTATTTTTAAAAATATGATGACTTCATTGAGATAGCTTTTTTATATCATAAAATTTACCCATTTAGAGTATACAATTCAATGATCTTTAGCAATTTCATGGTGTGATTCAATCATGACCATAAACCAATTATAGAACTTTTTCATATTTTCACGAAGATCTCTCATCCCCATTTAGTTAATTTCTTTCTTTTCTTTTCTTTTTTTTTTTTTTTTTTTAGGGCTGAGAACTGAACTCTGGGCCCTGCGCATGCTAGGCAAGCGCTCTGCCACTGAGCTAAATCCCCAACCCCTTTAGTTAATTTCTTGAGCCCTAGATAACCACTCATCTATTTTCTGTCCACAAATTTGCCCTTTCTGGCAATTACATGTAAATGGAATTATAAATATGTAGTCTTGTGTCTGGCGTGCTCACTCAGGGTGACACAGGGTTCGTTGTTGTAGTAGTGTGTATTCTTAGAGTTCATTCCTGTTTAACGTTGCGCAGTACTTCATTCTGAGGATATACCGTATTTTATCTTTACGCTCACCAGCTGATGAAACATTGAGTTCCTTTAGTTTTTGGTGATTATTAATTATGATGTAATGAATGTTTGTGTACAATTCTTACAATAGTTCTATGCTTTCCTACCTGTTTGGTAGACCTAGGAGTGGAATTGATGGGCAACATGATAGTTTTATGTTTAACTTTTTGACAGACCATTTTCTGTTCACGTTCTACCAGCAGTGCTGTATTAGCCAACACTTATTATTGTCTGTTGTATTTATTATAGTCATTCAGATGGATGTGGAATTTGTGATTTTAGTTTGCATTTCTCTAATGACTGATGTTGTTCAGCATCTTTTCACGTATTTTTTTTTTTGTGAAATGTGTTTGTTCTCAAGTTTTTGATTAGGCTTTTTGTATTATTCCTGAGTTTTAGTAGTTCTTTAGAAATTCTAAATATAATCCTTTATTATTTATGTATTTTGCAAATATTTACCTTGGTTTGTTTCTTGCCTTTTCATTTTTTAATGAAATGCAAGTTTTTAATTTTGATCAGATCTAACTCATCACTTTTCCGATGGACTATGCTTTTGATTTTGTATCTCAGAAACTTTTGCCTAATTGATGGTATTAATGATTTTATCCTATGTTTTATTCTAAAAGTTTTGTTCATTTTGCAATTACACTAAGTCTATAGTTCATTTTAGTTAACTGTAATGTATGGTATAAAAATACATGTTCATCTTTTTGCATGTGAACATCTAATTGTCCCAGCACCATTTCTTAAGCTGTTTATAATTTTCTTAAAAAATCAATGACTTATAAAGATTTACTTCTAGACTCTTAATTCTGTCACATTGATTATGTCTATCATTTTGCTAATTCAACACTATCTTGATATAATTTAGCACACTTAGAAATTTGAAAGTGAAAGTTCCTACTATTTCACTTTCAAAGTTTGATATTTCGGGAGGGTGAGCTATGCAAGATGTTTGTCATTTTCTTATAAATATTGGGATCTGCTCATTAATTTATGAAAAAATTAAAAATCCTGATGAGTTTTTGATAGAGATTACATTGAATCTGTTGCTCAATTTAGGCAGAATTGATATGTTAGCAATATTGAGTCTTTCAATCTACAAACATGGAGTTTCTCCATTTACTTATAACTTCTTTAATTTCCCTAAGCAAAACTTTGTAATTTTTAGTGTACAAGTCTTGTGGGTTTCTATTAAATTTAGTGTTCCTTCTTTTTGATACTGTTGCAAATGGCATTGTATCCTTAATTGCATTTCATATTGTTTATTGCTCCTATAAAATAAAATTGATGTTTGCATGTTGATCTTGTGTCCTCTAACTTTCTTATACCTCTCATTTGTTCCATTAATTCTTTTGTGATACCCTTGTGACTTTCTATGTGAAGAATCCTGTTGTCTGCAATTGAAAGTAGTTTTACTTTTTCCTTTCCAGTATGGATATCTTTTTTCTTTCTTGCACTAACCTCTCCGGTACTAATCGAAGTGAGGGCAGATGTTTTTGCTTTGTGCTCAACATTAGAGGGAAGACATTCGATTTTTCTCCATGAAATATGATGTTCTCTGCAGGATTTAGTGCAGCTGTCCTTTACAGGTTGAGGAAATTCACATCTATTTTAAATTGTTAACAGTTTTTTAATGAGTGAGTATTGAACTTTGTCAAATGCTTTTTCTGTGTTTATTGATATGGTCATGTTTTGTTCTTTATAAAAAGATCTATAATATTACTAGATTTTCTAATATGAATCCTTCTTGGTCATGGTATATAATCTGTTATCTATCTATATCTATCTATCATCTATCTATATCTATCTATCTATCTATCTATATATATATATATATATATTAGAGACAGAGAATGAGAGAGGAAGAGAAAGAGAAAATAAATTTTATTTATATTTTCATCCGGCCTTTGTTTCTCTAACACTTAGCTCCATATGCGGTGCTGGGGTTTGAACCCCAGTCCTCATGCATGCCAGGCAAGTGCCATAACCACTGAGCCACCACTCCAGCCCCCTTTTTTATATTTTGATGAATTTTGGATTGCTAATTTTTTCGAGGATTCATGTAATTATTAAAAATGCAGATAATACTATTACTTCCCATATAGCTTTATGGAAATAATTAAATGCAATAATGTGCATAAAGTGCCTAACATGATGTCTAACACATAGTAAGAGCTAAATTAATGGTAACCATGTTTATTATGCCATTGGCAAAAGTATCTTCATACCTCACATAAGGTAAAAGGAGATAACTTGATGAAATAAATTGATTGGGTTAATGCTATTGCTGTTATATTCAAGGGTCCTAAAAGCAAGGTAATTATAATAGTAGCTAACATTTAATCTTCACTTGTTATTTTCCAGGTGCTATTTTAAGCTCCTTATAATTTTTAACTATCAATTTCCTATCAACCCTATGAGGTGCATCATACATGAAGATTCTAGGGGCTTATATAATTTGCTTCAGTGATAAAAAGGTGAAGGGACTGAGCTGGGATTTGAACACAGGCAGTCTTCCTTCAAGGCCAAGTTCTTTAACGCTGAGCTATGTGCCACACCATGTACTAGCTACTCTACAAACTTTATATCTACATTTTATATGTGGTGCATAAAGTTATTCCCAATGTACCAGATATCCTCTTTTGAGTTTCAATTTCCTTTAAGAGATTTGCTCCAAATTCACATGTGTGATATGAAGCATGTGGAAAGCCTTTGCAATTTCCACTTAACGTTTTTCTTAGGTATGTTTTTAATTAATTATATCCTTGATGAATCAATCAAGTCATTTTTTCACAAAATCCCAGAGCTTTTAGAATTAATCATGCACTTTGCTGGAGGAGGTTATCAGAAGTGACTCTTGATCAGGTACAGTTTGAGTGGGGATTTTGGGGAACAGTTGCAATATGAAGTAGATTCTCCTAGTATCATGGTTTTCAAGCATTTTTATTGCAATCTATAGCAAAAGAATATTTATTTTCATCACAAAACCAGTAGATATTATTACAGAGTCAGACTGTATTCACAAAATTCCATAAATAATGTTTAGTCTTAAATCAATAGAATTAATGTTATTCAAACTGTTTTATGACTTTTAAAAAATATTTGTTATAATTAACCACACTTGAAAGACATGGTATTGGAGAATGCTGTAGATCTCTTCTAAGCCTCAGAGTCAAATTTATCTCAAGATGGTTTCTAGGACAGCTTCAAGCGTGCGAGTGATTCTTTGGACTGATTTGATAAACATTTAACATCTAAACGTAGAGCCTAGGGAATACAGCTGCACTCAAAGCTTACGTCTCCTCTTCTTTCCTTTCATTCATTGATCAGTTTATTTCTTCTCTGTTTGTAGAATCTACATTTCAGTGTGCAGGTTCTGAGCCATCAATGTCAGGAAAAGCAGACGTGTACCCGGAGGCCACTGGAAGGGAAGTTGGTCTGCAAGTGTGTGGCAAGATATTTCAAAGTTGTGAAAAGTTCTGTGAATCAGATAGAACACTGCATATAACAGAGGGAGCCTACTTGACCTGGGGTGGTAGAGAAGTCACACTTGATGAGATTGGAAAGATGGGCAGAAGAGAACCAGGCTAGGGCAGCACCCGGAGCACGGGCTCAGGTCACAGGACCTCCCTGGCTGAAAGTCTCCAGTTAGGGGCTGGAAAGATAAACAGGACCAAATGGAATAAGTTCCTGTAGTCTATAGAAAGAATTTTGGAGTATGGATGGTATGATAAAACTCGAAATTTAAAAGGATAATTGCAGTGTGGAGAATGGATTAGAGAGGTCCAAGATTTTATGTCTATATCAATGTTCAATAAACAAAATTTTGTTTACCTCTGATGGCTGATTCACACAGATGTCAGAAATTGTGCTTTGGGGGAACTCAGAAACACAGAAAGTGCTTTTAAAAAATTTAAGATACACTTGCTTATTATTGTCTTTTAGATCATCCAAGACAGAAATGGTGGAGTGGGCCAGTGGTCTTCTGTTCATCTCCTTTCTTACTCATATTCTTTGCAATAAATTTCACATGAACAAGAACAGACTTGTTAATTTTGGAGCTGTCAGCTAAGAAATAGATAAGCCATGATATGGCATACCAAAAAGCAAAAATGTTACATAAATATAACTGTAAGCTTATGTGATAAATTATTGAGGTACAAGGAAGCTCTTACTCTTGTATCTAAAATAAATCAAATTATGACATGAATCTGAATATTCAAAGTACCACCAAGTTGTGTTACCTCATATTTTTTATTGGGTGTAGTTTTGGAAAACAAAATATTTATATTCTCCTTCTGAGAGCTAAGTATCTGAGATGTAGGGATTCAGGTCTGCTGTGCTAAACAAGATGATTCTTACCAGCCACACTTGTTTCCATGCTTAAATGAATTTATACTGGCCAAGGGAAGCGTGTTGCCTCTTGCCTTGGCCTCTTCTTTCTTTAATAATCCCCTCATGTTGAAACACGGTTGTTAGCGAGTCACGACAAGCTCCTTTTTCAGTTTATTCTTCAAATAAAAAATAGCTTCAGCCAAGTCTCAGTAAAAAATGTTTGCTCATTCGTGTTGAATTTAATACTACCACTATTGCCCCACAGAGTTTAGTAGAACAACAGGAGCAGAATACTCTGATCTGTCACCAGATTTGTGACCTAATCCTAGGGGCTTAAGATAATAGCAGGGAGCAGGGAGCAGGGAGCAAATAATATCTGTTCCATGAGCTAACCGAGTCTGGGCCAGCTGTTTCATTGACATCTATTTATGCTGTGGCTAACACTGTCTTTTTCCAGCTTTTGGTACCCAGCCCTCACTATTCCTACTCCATCCACCACCCAACTCAAAAGACCGCTCACATTCCATGAGCACACATGCTTTCCGTTCCATTAGCTGAGAGCAGCCTGAGGAGCAATAGGACCTGGGTTTGATTACATGTTTACCAGCCAAAGCTGCTCACTGAAAGACCTGGAGAGCATAATTTCTACTGGAGTAGTTGTAAGGATTATAAAGCAAATCACCTAGACCCAGCAACTTTCATAGATGCTGAGCCAGTCATTATGAGACAGTTTTAGGAGAGAGAGTAAAATGGCTAGGTAGTCAGGACAGGACAAAGGGCCTCCTCTAAGAGCTAGATGGTAGAGAGTGATTGACAGGGCATGCTCAGGGCCTGCAAATGCAAAAAGACCATGAGGCTCACCTTTGTCCCAACTAAGAGATGGGGTGGTCACAGGTGGGAACTAGGAAGTATTTGCCACCTTTTATTTTACATAGATTTTTACCAATGGTGTTCTTGACCAGTTTCAATGCCTGTTTTGCATAGATTTTAATCAATGACTGTGGTATTAAGTTTCAATGCCTGCTTTGCATAAGTTTCAACCAATGATGTAGATGCATTTCTCAATGTCTGCTTTGCATGAATGTTAATTATGCTCATACCCAAAATCTATATAACCCCTGGTCTGACCTCCATGAGACGGTGTCCTGCTTCCAGGTGCCCCTCCGCCTTGCGGAGTCTCTACTCTTCTTCCTTAAATAAATCCTACTCCTTTTACTCCCCCTTCTGTGGTTGTCCATGGATTTTATTCTTCAAATTCATGAGACAAGGACCCAGAAGATTGGAGCCAAATTCCTGGGATGAATTTCCACCACACCAAGAGCTGCAACACCCAGCTTTTAGCTGGAGAGTTACAAACACTTTCGGCTGCAGACAGCTGCAGCCAGCTCAAATTCCCAGTTTTAGCTGGGAATGGCTGCAAACACTAGAAGCAGGCTGTTTTGGCTGCTGGAATCTGTAGCGGGCCAGACTCCATTCGCCAGTGAGAGCAGAGAATCCAGCCTCATCTCAAAAACCCCGCATCAATTACATGGAGATAAAAAATATATTTTCCTAAAAGACCATACTAAGCATGTGTATCTCAAATTTCTAAAAGCACTTCCTGTGTTTCTAAGTTCCCCTAAAGCATAATTTCTGACATCCATATGAATCAGTCCCCAGAGGTATGCAAAATTTTGTTTATTGAACTTGTACACATCAGGGAGTATTAACCTTTGGTAGAATGTGACCTTCTTTGATTAATCCTCCACTGAATTTCTTGCTCTTTTTTTTTTGTTGTTGTTGTTTGTTAAGTTCCCCCCTTCCCCTTCAGCATGATGATAATTATAAAGAAGAAAATGTACTAAGTACATTTGTCCCATTGATGGTATTCTAGCTATTTCCTAAGCAAAGAATTAGTCACTGGGAATTGATGTGTACCCCTGGGTACTGCTTGCAGGCACTTAATTCTTTAATTCAAATAAAACTTTAAAATATGATGGAAGTGACATTATATAAAAACAAAAATGTCAAAACATTGTTGATAAGAGAACTTTATTGTGACTAGAAATCATGTCTCAGCTTTGAGCAAAACAAAACAAATCATCACGTAGGAATGAATTTTTCCAGGAGGCACTCTGTACAAAGCAGATGCCATACCTCTCCTGGGTTTCTCATTTCCTCTTCCAGTCCCCAAGCCCCCACTGCTTCAGGTGGGAAGCCCATGTTGGATCACGCATCCTGCAGAGACTCCCTAGCATTTGCAGACTCAGGGATGTGCTCCTTCCCCTCCAGACTCTGGCTTCCTCATCACACCTACTGTTTAGCTAATTCATTTGGTTTTCCCTTCCCCACCCAATGAGGTTCTTTTCCATGTGTGTGCTTGAATACAGTCTATTTTTCTGCTTCAGGGTTCACTTTTGCCCCTGGCAAACGCTTTGGCTCTACCACTTGTTTGGCTTTGGACCTTGTGCAAGGCACTTGAACTTCACTGCATCTTGATTTCCTCATGAGAACAGTGATGCAGGGTCCAGCTGGGGAAGTGTTTGCGAGGTGCTTCAGAGCCAGCCCCATTGCCCTCACTCAGCAGAAACATCAGGAGATGTTAGCCGTCATTGTTTAGTTGTGTTTATTATCACCATTCCTGGAAATTTACCTCAGGCGTTATCTTTGGTGAGAATCTTGGCTTAACACCTTATCCCAAAGCCTGAATTATTTTTTTATACTGTTCACTTACTTTTTAATTTTTTTGCATATTTTTCTTATTATTAACATAGACATTGTTATAACGTTGGTGGACAACAAAGTTGTTAATATGGAAAAGTGGGCACGAGGATGGTTTAAATAGGCCTTGTAAATCATATTATATGGACCTCCTGTGACAGTGTGGTTGGGATATGAACAGTATATGGATTAATGAGGCTCTCCTTATTTCCTGGGCTTTATAGTAATGTAAACCTACAGTTAATGAGAGATTATTATATGTTGATTCCGATTATAAATATTATACTTATCCTGTTCACCTTCACTGTGATCAAATGTGGTAGGTATTCTTATTTTCACTTTGCCCAGGAGGAAACTGAGGACGCAAGGGCATAGAGCTTGTGATAGACCATTTACTCCCAAAGCCTGAGCTCTCAGCTCAAGAACACTCTGCTCTGACATGTAAGGTCTCCTCTGAAGCTCTTCAGCAGGTACCTATGTTTGATGTTTCCTTTCCTAATGCTCTTCCAGGTATTCCTTCCAAGATGAAGAGGACATGTTCATGGTGGTGGACCTCCTCCTTGGTGGGGACCTGCGTTATCACCTGCAGCAGAATGTCCGCTTCCAGGAAGACACAGTGAAGCTCTTTGTCTGTGAGCTGGCCATGGCCCTGGACTACCTGCAGAGCCAGCGCATCATTCACAGGTCAGTCAAATACCGGGAGACAGCCTGGAACTAAATGTACAAGACAGAATCCGTAACAGATCCTTGCTGAACATGACATGCGGTGCTCATTTCATTCTTGCAGCAGTCCCTGAGAAAGGTTGGCTGTCCTCATTTTGCAGATTAAAAAAAAAAAAGCACATAGAGCTTGGTTTATCTAAGGTCACAGTAAATGACAAGGTGAGAATCAATGACTACTGGTACTTTGTTATAACTAAGCCTAGACCACAAGTGTTGTGCCCAGATCATGAATCCCCCAAAGACCACCAGGGAGCCGTCTCCAATGCAAAAGCAAGAGGGCCTTTATTGCAAGCTTGAGCTTGGGCTCACAGCGTTCTCTCACGCAGCAGGTACTGGCTGAGAGCCCTGAGTCTCGATTTAGCGGGATTTTTATGAGCCCCACAGTAGAGCGGGAAATTTGAACAAAGCAAAGTACACAATTGGCTGATCTTTCAGCATACATGGTTTGGCATGTTTCCATTGGCTTAGGGTACCCAGGTCTTAACTTATTGACATAGATGGTTTGGAATGTTAGGCATCGGCTTGTCAGCTCCCGGTCAGTTGTTTGCCAAAGGCCAGTCCTAATCTTGACTTGTGGTAATCTCTTTGTTCTAGTGGCCTTCCTGGAATCAGCTATCTGAGCTCCAGGAAATAGAACCCTAGGCCTGAAATCTTTCTTGGCCTAAATGCAGCCTGTCATGGCCACAGTTTGGCTCCCTTTTCACGGGGAGAAGAGGTGACATATAGGAGCTTAAATACTAAATGAATTAACTGAAATAGAAATGGAGGCAGGAAATAGGAAGGGAAGAGAGAAAATTCTTTGAGGAGAAAATTTGTCACATCCTCTACATTAAGTGAATCCCTGAGGTCTGTGGTGCAAACAGAAGCAGCAAAAACAACATCTCCTGCATGCAGAACCTTTGTAGAAAGAAGATACACAAGTAACACAAAAAATTATAAACCCATAGGGGAAACAGAGAGTGAAAGATACTGCTGCTCCACCTTTGTAATGAAATGAATAGGGTTTTTGTTTTTTGTTTTTTTTTTAATAAAACAAAGGGCTCAATGGTTATGGTGTTTGCCTCGCATGTGCAGGTACCCAGGTTTGAACTCCAGCACCCATGTGCACAACTAAGTGTCAGAGCAACAAAGGCCATGTGAAAACTCATTAAAAGTTGATTCTGTCTCTCTCTCACTGTCCTCTCTTTAGAGAGAGAGAGAGAGAGAGAGAAACAATTTTTATCTAGTTTTTCATGTGGCCTTCGATGCTCCGAGACTTTGTTGTGTACATGGTGCTGGGATTTGAACTCACATACTTGTGCATGCTGGGCAAGCACTGTAACCACTGAGCCACTGCTCCAGCCCCAGAAATGAGTAGTTTTAATGATGATTTCATATACAGTATCCCATTTGATCTCTAAAATAACCTGTGATAAATGATTAGAGACGATATAGTTAGACCAGTATTAACTACGAGAAAACCATGAATAGCAGAGATTAATTATCACCCAGGCACTGTGAACCCAGCCATCATCAAGTCGGCCACTATTTGCTGAAGCTTAGTATGCGCCACTCACTGCTAGGTACTTCACTACAATATCTTATGAATTCCTCCAACCTTAGAAAGGACTCAACATTTTGTTATTGTGTTCCTGTTATACAAAGAAACTGTGACTCAGAGATTTGCCAGACTAACAAATGGTACTGCCAGAAGTCAAACCTAGATTTCTCCGACCCCAGAGTTAGAACTCTGCTGTACTTGCATTAACTACGAAGCGTTGTGTGAAAATCAGCATATGTAACTCTGCCTCTGTCTTCTCTAATCTTTGAAGAACTCACTGAGTTTTTAGACACACTTACAGGTTGTTTAATAAAAAATAAATTGTCTGGATAAAATATATCACCACTCTCGGTTGACCTTGATCTGTAATTTGCCTGGCTTAGTACAAAGTCAGTGGAGAAAGATGTAGCTGTCACATCGCTCCTCACAATGCAGGCCCCATGTACAAATCTTTTTTTTTTTCTTGGCCCTGTACTCTTAAGTAGTTATTTAATTTTCCATCTTTGGAAAAGTCTATTTGTATTGGAAACATGCTCAGGCAACAGTTAAATGGAGAGCAGATCCGTTAATCAGGTAGAATCTCGGAAATGAATTTCCACACCTGGTGTTTTGTCAATAACCGGAAATCCTGTTTTCAAGCACTCTTTCTCCAGTCCTGGCTCTCTGGTCCTTCACAGTTCTCTGGAGATGCTGTGGAGTCCCTCTCTGAGACTTCACACGCATTCTTCCTTCCCCAGGTGCCAATCACAGTCCATTTGGACTGGCGACATCATAGACATCAGAAAGGGGGCACTGACCCTGAGAAGCCAGTGAGGCCTAAGAGCACCTTCCTCTCTTCTCTGATTCCAAAGCACACCTTCTTTCTTTGGGCTTCATTTTCATGTCATTACAAATTAAGATGCTCCAAACGTTTTTGCCTTGTGTTTAAAATGTTATTCCAAGAAGATTTCAGGAGAGGAAAAGAACACTTGGTTGCATTTTCTCCTTCAAGGAGCTTACCAATATCAAATACTGTTTTTCTCTCCTCTCCCTCATTCTTGATGGATCTCATCTTTTTTTTTTTTTGCCTTGTAAATTAGAAACCAAGGATTAACTTCCTGTTCCTTGCCCTTTACACACCCACTGTTATTACTTAGTTTGTCTTCGAAGGGCCTTTTTGTACTAAAATGTCTCCTTGCCAGGGCAAAGAAATGGAAAACAAACACAGTGACATTTTAAATGCTTTGTTAAAATAATGTGACATCCTTCAGGGTCAAAAAATGATTCAGTGATATTTCTGATGCCTATAGGTCACACCCTACATGTCATAAGTTATATTTTATAAGCTATCATAGCATTTTGCACCTCTCCTGACAGTTCTGACATTTTTGGCGTATAATTACTTAGTTCATTTGTCTTCTCTAATAGATTATGGAATCTGATTTAGGTTCATGTGTGTTTTGCTTTCTGTTACATTATCAGGATGTGGCAATTTAACACTGGCTGAACCACATGAATGACCAGAAGCCTAGGTTTGCAAATGATAAAGAAAACTTTAAAATATGGGGTGCCCAAAATTTCAGACCCACATTGGGAATCATATAATTTACCTTTCAATCCAAGGTAAAGGCTAAAGAGGTTGCTACTATTAATGCTAAGAAGACAATCAAAACTCATCAATATTCTGGACTATTCGGGATGTATAGCAACATTGTCAAGGCTTTTCATGACGTCAGTCCAAATAGACATTTAAATTCTGATAGAGCTCTGATGACGAGGATTTTCTGTTCTCAAAATACCAGATATCAATATGATGTGATATCGGTTTGAAATGGTGTAAAATGGCTTGAAAAAACATGGCCATGGTAAAACAACCAGTACCCTTTATTTAAGAAATTGTGACAGTAATGGTGGCATTCTGAGACTGCAGCTCCTGAGGCAAGGTTAAAAGGAGAAAGAGCAGTACAGAGGAGACATACGCTTCTGAGTACTGAAATTCTCTTAATAAAGCCTTTCTTCATTGATTATAACAAATATCTATTTGTCTTTATAGTAAAGCTATTCCCCAGGATGTTTTATGATATATAATAAAAATTTTTCAAGGGAAAAATCAAAATTAAAAATTTCAAAAAATTAGCAAAATCTATACTGTGACTCTGAGATAACAGAACAATGAATGTGTCTTTCACTTACTTGGAAGACTGGATTGTAAAACACATCCTGAGTTCCACATTAGATGAGGGAATGAAAAAAAGAATGGGTTAAACAATAAACTCCCCAGATGAGGAGACACCATCTGCATACAACTACAGATCTAAAATGTGGGACTTACAAAGTTCAAATTAAAAACTATTTTTTGTCTGGACATGGTAGGAGATTTGAAATTATTCACAAGGAGTCAGTGTGTGGAGCAGGAGCACCCTTGCACTGCCCTTCTTTGAGGGTTCCCTGGATACCAGATATTCACTAAGAACTTGAGTTGTTTCATTCAGTCTTCCCACAGCTCCAGGAGGTTGATGGCGGTGTCCTCATTTGCTAGTCAATAAAACTCTGTTAATGAAAATGAAGTGACTTGCCCAAGGTTGCATGGCTGGTAGGGTAGATGAGACTCCTTGAGGAGGTGGAGAGCTCTTAACCACTCTACACCCTCCTGATGTTGAGGTGGCTGGGAGCCCTGAGGTACATGGTGTGTGACCACCTGCTTTCAAGCATCCACGGTCCACTGCACGGGCAAATATGGTACATGTGGAACCAACAGGTGAGAGAACAACCTAGACTAGAAACTAAAGTGTGTGAGAAAGACTGAAGGACTTCAGAGATGATTTTAGATTAAAAAAAAAAAGTTTCCTAAGAGCTCAGAGGGCTTAAAAGGGATTTTACCAGAAGGGAGATGTTGCCCATGTAAGGGGTGTTAAACGAACAAAGGCACTCACTCAGCTCCCTGTGGTGGCTTAGAATGGGCTGTTTAAAGTTGTTTCTCACATTGGCTTCCCTGCCAGCAATGAACAGCTTATTTTTCTAAAATACCATAGGTCCTGTTTCTGACAAATTCCAAGTGAGATATAAATCAGGATTATTCGTTTTATTTTGTTTGTAATTTTTTTATCAACAGATTTGAATTTTTGTATTTTTAAAATATGCAGACTAGTCAGCTAATTTTCATCAACTTTAGAATCTTTTCTAAAGCTGTTAAAGACCTATTTGCATAATAACCATTAATTTTTAATTGTATAAGTAGACAATTTCCTGTTAGTCAAGAAATCAAACATTTTTCTTTGAGCATAGTTTGAAAATGGGCTTGAGTTTCCAAAGTATTGCAGTTTCTAGTTGAATATTCCCCTTTGCTTACTTTAAATAAGTGAATGAAGGCTGTAGAATATGGACAAGGTGATTATTTGCTTTTATTAAAATATACGAAAAATAAAATTAATTCCTCTGAGGATCGTACTATTTGATTTGATTGCCACAGTCTCTCTGATGAATAATCTGGTGGAAACTAATTATTATGGTTCAAAAACAAATTTGTATTCCTTCCCTTGTCAGATGTTAAAGACTCAATTACGAATTTAAGATAATGAGATGAATTGTGTAGGATAGTTAATAGTAAGTCATCTTGGATCAAAATATCATCCAAATGGATGGTTGACTGTTTTTCCAAGAATTACCCCACAGTAATGAAGTTATAACTCACTGCTTTCTAAATTCCTGTAGGAATGAGATAAAAATCCAGGTAGGCAATTTGTGTAAATAATTGTAGTGCAACAGAGAGAACTGTAAAAATTTTATCTCCCATTGATGGCAGAAATGTTAAAGAGGGAATAACAGAATTTTGATTGTCAAGAAAAACATAGGATCCTGATTGCACTTATCACCTTTGTCTTCTCTGTAACCCAAGGAACCAATGACTGATGCCCAGATCCATCTTGTAGCCTCTGTAAGATGCAGATAGCAATTAATTCCCACACATTGCCTCCCAGTACTGAAGTACTTGTGAGAAATTCCTATCATCCTGCTAGAAATTAATATTTTGACAGTGAAGGAGAATGTAAGAAAAATGCTCCTATTCGAAATATTCATGCAAAAACTATTTATTGAGCAGCTATTTGCCAGATGTTGTTCTTGGTGCTGAGATTCCAATGGTGAGCAAGACAATGTCTCTGTCATATAGAGTTGATAATATCATAGTATGAAAAGTAACCAAATAAACACTTCAACTGTAATATGAGATAGGTTTTAACATTTTGTAGCCTGTATTGTAAAGACTATGAGCTTGTCATGTGTCCATCCTGAACTATATATGCCCATGCACACCTCACTCACACTCATTTGCTTCTGCAGCAAGGTCATGGTTATATTTCTAAGCTGCCTCTGGACCACATCATTCTTTATACAAAGCTGTCTTCCTTTCCTAGAGTTAAGTCTGCGTGGTATGGATTGTACTTCACTCATGCTTCAAACCCCAGCATTTAGCACAGTATCTGAATCAGATGATTGCTGGATAATTTAGTGATTGAAGCAATGAATGAGGTCAGTATGTCAGTATGTATAGGTGACCTGCGGGGGAAGAAGGTAAAGGTTGCTGTGGACGATGTTTTCGGCAGCAAATTCTTGACTTATTTCACATATTCCTCTTGTCCACAGAGTGTGCGGCTCCGGGCTGCCTTTTCTCCATGCTCTGTTGTATCTTTTATAATAAATTACCACAAACTTGGTGACTTAACACTCATTTATTGGTTCCCAGTTTCTTTGGATTAGGAGTCAGTTTAGCTGGATTGGAGAATCCAGCTACCATCTGCACTCAAGATGTTGTCCAGAACTAGGTTCTCTTCTGAAGATTGGACTGGGCAACCTCAGGTAGGTTGGCAGAGTTCATTTCCTGTGGCTGTAAAACTCATGGCAACGTATTTTGTCAAAGTCAGCAAGGAGAGTGGGCTGACTAGCAGGATAGAGTGTATATCCTGAAATAATGACATTAACATTATATAACATAACTCAATCACATTTGTTTTATGCTGTTGGTTGGAAGCGAGCCACAGAACCAGCCCACACTAAGGGGCAGGGCATTAACAACAATAGGTGAAGATCATGGGGGTCTCCATAAAGTATGTTTGTCACATTTCCCCTAAAAAAGTTATACTATGCCACATTCCAACACCAGTTTCCTCTATGACCTGTGATGGAGAAGCGAGGTTTGACGAAGGGATCGGAATGGATTCTTTCATGCCTACGTCTCTAGGATGGTTTCTTTTAAACCCTCTTAGGATGGTCTTCAAAATGTGATCTCATTGCTTCTGTGCTTCCCACCACATACCCACTCCTCTGCAAGGAGGCTGAAGACTGGAATGAACTGTCTAAGGCGCGTATGACAATGAGGTGTGACAAACAGCCATTAGCACTTTAGCAATCAAGGTCTCATTTGCAATTCAGCTGTAAACTAAAATAGTGTTTGTTTTCCAAATACGTGTTTGTTAACCAAAGGTCTTCAGATTATTACAGATAGATCTGGGCTGGGATTTCATCTTTGCATCTGATCCATTGACACTGTTACATCTTAGCAATCACAGTGTATTTCCTCCAGATGATTATTCATTGGAAAAGATAAGCTCTTTCAGGAGTTAATCATTTTTGTTAATGATCATTGAGTGACAGATGGGTTGCTAATGAATGAAATTGCCAATAGGGTGACACCCCAGCTCTCTGAAGCCTTTGGGAATGAGTCATCCGGTGAGATGCTTTTCTAACTCCTGAAGGCATTACTTCTTTCAGCTCATCAATATTTTTAACCCTTTAATTTTTACTACAAAATACACATGTCATTGCCATAATGACTTAACAAGAGCTATAATTTGGCATGTACCAAGAACTAGTCACTGTGCTAATGCTGCCTAGACAGTCAACAACACTATGTTGACGTTATACAACTTGCTGATCAATATACAGTGAGTATTGGGGCCAAATTCAAATATAAGATCCTGCTCTAAATATTGCCTTCCTTATTTCCACCCTTATGAAAATATCTTATCCTCAAGATGGGGTGAGCTATTTAGTGCTATTTACCTAACTGCAACAAACTTTAAGTTAAAATGTGTTGCATATTAGATTGTGTCCCCATTAAAAAATGACATATTGAAGTCCTAATCTCCAGTCCCTCAAAATGTGATCCTTTTGAAAATAGGGTCTTTGCAAAGATAATCAAATTAAAATAAGATCATTCGGGTGGTCCCTGGTTCAGCATGACTGATGTTTTATAGAAAGGGAATTTGGATACAGAGATCACACACACACAGGGGACGATAACGTGAAGAGACCATAGGAAGATGGAGGACTTAATTCACGTTTACAAGCCAAAAAGCACTGAAGATTGCCAGAAGGTCAGTTGAAACTGAAAGAGGCAAGGGAGGACCCTCCCTTCATGTTTCAGAGTGTCTTCATGGTCCTGCAGACACCTTGATTTTGGACTTAAAGTTCCCAGAACTATGAAACAATAAAATTCTCATTTTTTTGAGTCACACAGCTTGTGCCTTTTTGTTACAGCAGCCCAAGCAAACTAATACAGTATTTTTAAATAATTTTCTTTGCTGCTGGGATTCCAAACTTTGCTTCTCTAGCAGGTGCTACTGAGACATTTTCCATTTCCACTTTGAACTTGCTGCTTCTGATACATTATCAGATGGGAGACACAATAACAAAACTTGTTAGAATTGTTTGTAAAATCAAAGTCATCTAAGAGAATATTCTGTAAGTGAAGTCAAGTGTTAGTGTATGGGAACCTATTTCAGGTTGCCCAAACACTTTGCTTGTTCTTTTATTTCAGGTTTGGAAAGAGATTTCAGACATCTGTGGCTTTTTTTTATACTATTTCTCTGATTTGAGGTGTTTTCTTTGCTTTTGTGTTTCCGTAAGGAAGGTTTAATCTTTTCCAATTTATCTAAGCTCTATGCATTTTTTTTTAAAAGAGAGAGAGAGACAGAGAGACAGAGAGAATCAAGATTTTTTTTAATTGAGTTTTTCACATGGCTTTCCTTGCTCTGACACTTAGTTGTGTACGTGGGTGCTGGGGTTTGAACCTGTGTACTTGCACATGCAGGGCAAGCGCTGTAACTGCTGAGCTCTATGCTGGTTATGAGAAAATAAGGAGTCTGAAAGGATGATACATTATGTGGTCGCTGATCGTGAGTGTGGTCTGCCTAATGTTTCCTTTCTTCCTCTCAGTATGTTGATGAGACTTGTGGCTTTTTACAGTGCAATAAGAGATTTGGGTTTCAGGCTACAACCTTCCCTCCATGGAAAGGTTGAGAAAATGCCCTATCTTTTATCGTATTAAATCTTCCCTTCAGTAGATCAAAAGCCTTTGCAAATGTCTCTTTTTCCAACTCCTGTAGCAGAAGAGTCACTTGAGCCTCAAAAACAAAATGCAGTGCCCTAATGAGGGTATTAAGTTGATGTCTTCTATTCAGCACCTGCTCCCAGGCTGCCGAATAATGAATGAGCATGAATTACACATTGTGAAAACGGGAGAATCTGCCGCCTTTGTGTATGCATCAGGCAGTTTCAAAAGGGCGTTGATCCTGTGTCTCTCATACAAGGCCACCCACTTAGGAAAACCCATGTGAAAAAGGCAAAGAGCTGCTTGTTTACAGGTTCACATTTAATTAGACTGGGCTGGACTTCCAGTAACATTAATGTGCAACCTGTGACTCACTCCAAACTGAATTTTACTTTGCTCAGTGTGCTTTTTAATATAAATTTTTACTCATTTAACACAACGTGTTGATCACTTCTGTATGAGCCAGGTATGTGGCTCTGAATAGAGCTTTGAAAACCAAAGAATGACTTTGCCCTGTTAGAGCAGTTTAGTTGAAGAGATAAGACGATGCACAAGGAAACAAACACGTAAGGAACATGTTAGTTGTGGGTTGTTTAATGCTTTCCGGGACATGAACAAGGATCTCAGGGAGTACAGGTTTGGGAGTGGTGGTTTTTTCAGCACTGTGTTCAAAGGAGTCCTGGCCAAGTCAGTGGCATTTGGGCCAAGGACAGCAGGACAAGCAGCTCTAACATGGAAATTTGTCATGTCCTGGGGCAGAACAGAGGGTTGAGGTTGGACATGTGGGAAAAGGGAAGAGTGGTTGGTAGGAGCAGCCACTGACCTGAGTCGGATCATCTTACCACATTCAAGCAAACCCTGGGCTCAATCATGTTTCCTATTTGTGCTTTGGTGAAATGCCCAGCCTACAGGAAACGGGCTGTACTTCATGTGTTACTCGGTTGGAGATGCGTACTGCATTCACAGTGGATGGTTAGCAAATAGGGATGAAAATGGTAGAGAATGGCAGCCAGTAGCTGTTCTGGACACTGGGGCAAGAACGAACCACAAGATTACCACTGCACCTTGCTTACCCTGTAGGGGAGGGACTGGCACACTTTTCCTATGAAACTCTAGATAGCAATTGTTTTCGACTTCAGAGACCCGGTCTGTGCCATAAACTCATTAACTCTGCTGTTTTAGCGTAAAAGCAGCCACGGACAATATGTCCATACATGAGCATGACTGTGCTCCAATAAAACTGAAGTAAGGTTGTTAGAAGGGAATGTGGAATAAAATTTGTAAAGTGCTTAGCTTGCTTCGTCATGCATGGTAAAGGAAACCTATCTGTGTCACAATAGTTCAGCGAAAGTTGAAAGCCTCTCTTCTTCATTTAAACCCTCAGTTTATCATCAGTCTCTCACTATCTAGCTCTTCCTAAATTGGACACTTTTCTAATTATTTGTTTAATATTTTTGAAAGACAGTTAAAATAATTACTATGTGCCAGATACTATACTGACAGATTTGTGTGTTTTACTTAACTAAATCATCATAATTTTATAAAGTAGGTACTACTTTGTCCTTAATTACAGATAGGAAGGTCAGAATCTCAGAGTTTTGTTACTAAAATAATTCTGGTTTCAAATAACAGAAAAGCTAACTCAAAATGAAAAGGATTGAATGACTCTTACAAAAACTAGAATGTCCAGATGTAGGCTAGCCTCCCAGGTTACCTGAGTCAACACTGACCTGCGTCAACAGCTGCTTGACTCCTTTCAAGGTCTTCTGTGCCTTCCATTTGGCCTCCTCACTCTGCCTGTTCTCCATGTGATTGCAATAAAGCTTCTTGTTCCACATTAACTCTTCTAATCCAAGGAGTCACAGTCCTGGAAGTTTTCTCCAGGACAGTACGGGAGCTTCTTTCTCAGAAGCCCACAGTATAACTCTTCCTCCTACCCAGGAGCTCATATTGGGCTGTCCAGCCCATCACTGATCCAGAAACTGGGGCTGTGAGATGGGATAATGCTTAGCTTGGAACTAGAGTCAGGGGTGAAGTATATTTCCTGAAAGCACACAGCATGTGGGGTGTATGTGTGTGTGATGGAGAGGTTGAAACACCCAAATGAAAACTGAAATAACTTTTAAGAGAATGAGGGATGCCAATTAGGAAGGCAATTTTATATTATAGAAAGTCATGACTTGCCCAAGGTCACAGAACTGTAAGTTGCAGAGTTAGAATTTTGACCTGGGTCATCTGACTGTAAAGCCCATACTCAAACTCTACTATCTACCTCTTCCCAAATGAACTTTTAGAAATCCCTGGACTGGACAGGACCTCTTGTGGTTAAGACTGTTGCCAACATAACTCTATGCACTAATATATCCTGTTTACTGAATTTTAGATTGTATGAGTATATTGTTAATATATATACTTTTTAACATATATAATATAAAAGTAAAAATATTAAACATATTTATAAAATATGTATACATACTTATACACTGTGTAATGGAGTGTAGCATACTCAGAACTCATATGTCATACATTCTGTGTAATTTGCATATTCTAGTCTGGCCATACCAGTTTTAAAACTCTGGAAACATACTTGTATTACTCTCTTGATCTATGAATCAAAGTGCTATCTCCTGGCCAACAGGGGTCTTTTAGGGCACTGTTAATACGTCTACACTGGCATCCATTCTGATTAGCGTGATGGCTATGAGGTTCTAATTTTTAAATATTTTGAATATCACCATTTGTGAGTATATAGTTATATAGAATGTTGTATATGCCCATTATACTTAAAATCCAATGTATTATACTTATGCACAATTTCCTTTTGCTAGTAATTGTTTACTTATACAGTGGTTACTGTACACTAGGAACTTTTCTAAAGACTTTATAAATATTATTATATTTATTGCTTACAGAACCCCTATGAAGTGAGTACCAATAAAATGTCCATTTTACAGATAAGGAAACTGAAGCACAGGGAAATTTAGCTGCTTTCCAGGATCCTACACAGATAGGCTGGAAGTCAATCTAAGGTCCTCTGGAATCAATGGCTATGCTCTTTTCCTCACTCCTACACTGCCTAGCTACTGAAATTCAGCCTGCCTTCTCAGAACCCCAGTTTGCAGCAACATACCTAGTCCTAGGTGAGGGATCCTACTTGACCTAAATCAGTCATAAAAATCCTGGTTCCATCAGCCTCCTTTAATATGGGACATGACCCATTAATGGCCAGTGAGATTCTACTCTAAGTGACTCCAGAAAAACTTTAACTTTCCCAATAAAAGATAGGAACCCCCGCTAGTGTTGCCCTCCTGAGCTTCTTTCTACCGTAAAGACATATGCAGTGTTTGGAGCTAGAGCAACAGTTCTGTGACCAGGAGACAGCAAATTGCTAAGCAATTGGCAGTTGGCAGAATGGAAAGACAGACTGGGGCTGGGTCTTTGTTGCTGGTGTGGAGCCATCACCAGGACCCCAGGTGGCAGACTGCTTCTCCCACAGACTGTTTGTGAGAAGAGTCCACCACTTGTTGATATCTACCTATCAAAGGAGCCTGTCTGTAGTTTAACAAAGTTGGGTTTGTTGGTATTTGTTCCAAAGGAAGACGGCATACCAGAGAACTATGGAACATCTCAGAAATAGTGTCAGGAAGAACTTGGGCTGGAGAAGGATTGAAGAAGCATAGCATTCTTTAGGACCTGGTACTATCAGAGAGCATGGGAATTCCATGTTTGAGCATCTTCGTGGTTTTTCTCCCCTAGGGGAGAGTGGGCCAGTGCAGTCACTGACAGACACAGTCATTCCTGTTGGCCAGGTTGTGGGTGGGGAAGACGTGTGGTCAGTTTTGAGGCTCGCACTGTGCCGTTATTTTTGTGCTCAGATATAATTGCATGGCTGTCTTCTTCCTCTTGATCAGTGCCGCAGAGCCTACCAGTGTTGGCTTCAGCAGAACACTAAGCTTGGCCGTTTGCACCTGAGCAGCTCCTGGTAAGTTCCTGGCAAGGCTGCTGCGTACATCCTCATGCTGTCTGCTCAAGCCAATGAGAGTCTGGTTTTTCACCATTCATTGCAAAACCCATTCCTAACCACCACACTGATTAGTGTGAGCTCCGACTAATCATTCCCATGCTGCAGTTTTGCTCATTTAAGCAATTTATACTAGTGTGTTCCTCCTCTAGCCCTCTTGCTGCAGCATCTACCAACAGACTAATTTTCTGGCTTTGATTTCTTTTCACATTCCCACACCCAGCCTCTACTTTTCTCCTACTGTGTTGCTGCCTCTGACTTTGGGTCTCCCCTGTCTGATTCCTCTCCTCTGTTGGCTTTTGGGCTTTGTGGCCATGTCACTTATCCACCTGCAGTTTCTACATGATGTCTCCTTTGCCTGCTTCAGAGCAGGGGTCTGGATTTACACAGCTGCGGTTCCAGTCCTGGGCTACCATTCAATAGCTGTGTGACTTAGAAAGCTCCCCCCTCTTTCTTGACCTCAGTTTCATTATCTGTAAAATTGAGATGGTAATAATATTTATGCACAGGTAGTTTATTTTTGGCATGAAGAAAATGAAATAATGTATGTAAAACACTTAGCATGATTTGTGGCACATGGTACTTAATCAGTATTGGCACTTTATTGTACGCTTGTGTGCTTTATAGGACAGTACAGCAAAGCATCTCAGGGAGTGCACTGGTTGTTTGTATTCTGTGACTTTGTTTGTTGTACCAGGAATGGTCCCAGACATACCAGTCCTATCATCTCTAAGGTGTCCAATAGCTAATAGATGCACAGTCTGCTCTAGAAAGATTCAGATGTTCTTTCTGTTTTATCTTTTTTTTAAATTGGTGCCTACGAGAGTTAATTTGCTCATTTTTCAATATCATGTTTATTTTTCCTGCTAGAGCAGATATTTTTAGTCCTATAGTTGAAATGGAGCAAATTACTTTTTACTTCTAATTGAATACTACTCTCCATTAGTTAATGGTTTAAAAAGCACAAAACAGTTTATTATTATTCATTATTATGATTGATCTTTTTTGGTTTTGTTTCCCTCTGGTTTGTATAGATGTTTTCCCTGTCTCTGACCTGTACGTTTCTTTACTAACACCTTCCTAAGTTTAGCAGAAGACCCAGAATCTTTAAGTTCAGTCTGGTCTCAATGGCTGTGTGATTTGGCACGGGTCCGTAATGCTCTGTGTCCTTGCTTTGTAAGTTGTTAAGTGCATTAACTGTGACCTGGGTTTCCATCTGTGTGAATCTGAATCAAAGGAAATAATGATAATGAATGAACACTGACCATATAGGGGAAGCTGTGTCATATAAATACTCCACTTTGAAAGATTGCAAGTGGTTAAACATCTCATTACTTGGACTATGGTGTGCTGACATAGTTTTCAAGTGGGGGTGTCTCTGCTGTTGAACTATTGGGGATCTGTAACATCAGGATGAGCATGATTCACCTTCCTACTTTACTTTCATATTGAAAGAGACATGAGTGGGTATGTGCATTAGTCTCTTTTTCATTACTATAATGAAATAACTGAGGCTGGATATTTACAGAGAAAAGACATTTATTTAATTCCCAGATATGGAGGCTAACAGTACAACCAACACAACACTGGTTGTCTCAGGACCCGCTCAACTGTGGCATGTTGAGACAGAGGCACCACAATGGCAGGGGTGGAGTGAGAGAGGGAGAAATCATCTGTTAAGACTAGAAGCAAAAGGGGGAGGGGATAGTCTTGCAATCTCCTAGGTTTCTCCTCTTAAAGATCCTATCAATTCTTAACATCATTATTAGGGCCGGAACTTCCCACACCATGAAAAGAATCAAACCAATCCATTCCCTAGCAGCATGTCGCAGAATGCAAAATCTATATGATCTTCATGTGCACAGTAGAAAACTATGAACAAAATTAAACTTGCTGCAGACCAATTTTGACCACATACCAGACTTCTGAGTATGTGAGGATATTCTCTCTCCTTAGGGAAAGTAAGATATAAACTCTTGAAATATAAATGAAGATTGATCCTTATAATCTTTGGCCGAAATCTCAGCTCTGTTAGTTACTGGTCATGTAATTGTGAACAAATAACTTTAACTGTCTGAACTTCTGCTTTTTGCAAACTGGGTGTAGTTGCTGTGTAATAGACTGATGGTGAGGAATAAAAGATCAGTTGCCATCAAGTGCCTGCCACGTGCCTGCCAAAGCAAGGACAGTAATCAGCAACTATAACCATTTTCATTACTCATGGGAGGTACAGCAGTTTCAGAAATTTTGGTGATTCACTTTAAACATGCCTTTCTGTGTCTATGGCAGAAATTGCTGATAAATCTTGGCCCTCCTTCCCCTTGATTGTGGAGGCCCTCCTAATCCACACAGGCAGGCACTAACAATTAGGAAGAAATGGTCTTGAGGTTGGAACCTACTTGCCATCCTACTTA
This sequence comes from Aplodontia rufa, assembly GCA_004027875.1. Taxonomy (NCBI): domain Eukaryota; kingdom Metazoa; phylum Chordata; class Mammalia; order Rodentia; family Aplodontiidae; genus Aplodontia; species Aplodontia rufa. The sequence continues at coordinate 26,956 of PVKS010012090.1, read as the reverse complement.
AAATAACCAAGTGAGTAATTGATTGATGAAACATCATGAAATTCAAGGCCCCCTCTGCCATTTACCGGCTGTGTGATTATGGGAAAGTCAACTGTTTCCTTATTGGTGATCCACTTTCCTTCGCTGAATTATCTAAGTGATAAATTAAGGACGAGAAATGGCTTTCCAGGGGGCTCCTTTGGGTGAATTGGGGAAGGTCAGGGCTCAAATTCATTTGAGGGTCAGCTAATCACACTGGTCTCACTAGCTATCCCAGCCTCTGTGACAGTGTCTGTGTCACATTTTAAGATTTTTAACTTGATTCATGCCAACTGCAGAAATCTAGGACTGGTAAGAAGTTGTCTCATTTCTTGACATAATATTTCTTTTTGACTCTCCCAATTGTTCTCTACTAAAGAAGTTCAATCAGTTTTCCACAGAAGCACTTCAAACAGCTTGTCTCTACTGCCCCTCCCCATTCTACTGGAGAAACATATCTCCGTTGGGTAAAATCTTGGTAAGTTGGTTAGGCTCTGGAGAAGAGTGAGACTCTGGGATGGAAGTCTAATAAGCCAGCTTTTGTTGCGAGTGCATGTTTTCTAAATTGTTAAGGCAATTGAGAAGAAATTCATAACCTGTAAAAAAATGACACCCAAAAGAGGGAAGGTATTGGTGAGTGTGCAGGTATCGCGAGAGACACTTTGGGGAAAGAGACACAAATTCATGAAGGTATGCTGAATGCCACTTTCATGGCCAGTAAAACCTCTGCCCTTAACTACCTCATGATCATGAATACAATCTACTTTATTAATGAATATACAGTGGAATAAGATCTGCATATTGGGATAAAGAATACTAAGCAATATTTCCATGAAGAACCAGTTGTACCTAGAATAAATATGCAAATATGTACAGCACATTTTTTTTCGGCACTGGCAGTATTCAGAGCAACACCTCAAAGTGATTCACGAGTAATGGCTTCTGTAACTCGTATGTGTTCCCTTGAATAAACTGAGAAACGCCACTGTTGAGCAAAAGCAGCAGCCACCTTGCCGGGGTCGGCCGGGGTCCCCGAAAGAGGAGTGGACTCAGAGCGGAGGAACGGCTGGAACCTCCGGGACAAGTTACAAGCAGACACGGTTCCCTGCTTGAGCAAAATGCCGTCTGCTCTTTATTGTTGAACATTTTTATACAGGTGCACAGAAAAGACTTTCATTATCTGCTTCATTATACAATTCTCTTTTCAGTTTCCCAGTAAACTTAAAGTATCAAGCATTAGTACAATTTATGTCTTCGACCTTCCCACCACATAGACCATATGTAACTAATTGATATGCACTGTTGCTTTTTTCTCCTTTAGAGACTTCTTCAAACCATTGCTTCATTTGATAAGAGAGGCATTTGAAGATTTCTGTGCTACCTTAAGATAGAAGCCCTATCTTGGCATAAGTGGAAAGTTTCTTATTAGCTAGGGACCTAATGTAACTATTTGGTTCAAACTGTTTCAGAGCACCAGACAAAAAACTATCCACTTTATCATAAAGTCATGGTCAAATCTTCATGGACAATTTCATGCACTGTAAAAAGAAGCCTTATTTTTTAAAAGAATAATGTTATTCTTAGTTCTTTAAACCTGCTTTGATAAAAGACAGAAATCAAACATTTCCCCAAATGCTGTCTATTTTTATTTAGAGGTTTCTTAATTAGCTAGACTATATTATAAGATATAATAAACCCCATACCCTATTAACTACTAACCTGAAACTATTTTGATATTATAACCTTACTAGATATGTTGTAGTTATGCTCGGTCCTATAATTGTTAATTCTATGAAACATTTGTGCCTCTTAATCTATGGGCTAAGAAGTTAAAACCTATCTTCTGCAAAAAAAAAAAAAAGAAAGAAAGGCTATCATATCTTATTCACCATTAAAATGTTAAAACTTAATTTCTGCAAGAACAGAAAAGGCAAGCATGTCGGGACTGGAGCAGTGGCTCAGCGGTTTTGGCGCTTGCCTGGCAAGCACGAGGACCCGGGTTCAAACCCCAGCGCCACGTACACAACTAAGTGTTGGAGCAACTAAGGCCATGTGAAACACTAAATAAAGTTGTTTCTCTCTTTCTCTGTCTTTCTCACTGTCCCTCTCTCTTTATTTTTTTTTAAAGGCAAGCATGTCTTTCTCTTATGTATACTGTTTCTTTGCTCCTTAGTTCTAATTAATTTTGCTTTCTATATCCAATTTCATTTTAAAGCCAGTATAGCTTTATTTTCCACGATTTCTATATGTGTTATTACAAGTACTCTTCTCAACAATCCACAACAGCTGTTTGAGTAATGGAATTCTTATAACAATCAGAGAGTTTCCAGTTTGAATAAATTCATAATACATATAATTACTAGAATATAGCCAATTTCTAGAAGGGATGGTTTTGACAATCTCCCGGAATGCTGGCTTTGCCAGTCCCTTCCCCAAGTCTGGACTTTGTCAGAGAGAAGCTTGGTGGACATTGCCCCCTCCAGCCATTGGTACGAGTGGCAGGTACTTGACAGCTAAATACCCTGTGCTCCTGACCACAGCTCTATAACAGAGATTATTTCTGCAGATGAAGAAAAGGAAGCCCAGAGAGTGTAAGTTACATGTCTGAGATTCTATGACAAATAATGATAGAGTTGAGATTACAACCAAAGACCGTGAGGTGCAATCTAGGGAGCGATACCTAACCCATAATCTAGTCCTGGAAGCTTTTCACTCCTGTTTCCTGTTTGAAGCTCTGTTGTGCTTAAAATGTCCTCCCTCGTCCTTCCCATGCCCACCCCACAGCCCTCTTAATTTAGTTCTGTTTTTGTTAACAAGACCCTTGTGTGACACCCTAAATAATACATTGCAGAATAGTATGTGTGTTTATCCCCCTCTCAAGAACTTGGAGATGACCCAGTATAAGAGAATGCTGTGTGACAAAGAATATAACCCAGAGTGGAAGCTGGCTTTGGTTTGGATATGCTGATTTCTTCTTTCAGGGTTTTTGCACCCCGTCTTGGATTGCAGGGTGAGCAACTTGATTCCAGGGTCAGCATGATGAAGGGATGTAATTAGCCTATTAAACTCCACTAATGTCTTGTACAGTCATTCAAGTGCGAATGGCAGGCATATCAGTTCTCCCTTGGACTTTGCCGCCGCTAGGTGCTTTGTATTTCCATCCTGATATTTATAGTTGTCAGTTGGAATCAGCTAATTCAGCAAGACACAGCTTTTGCTGTTTCATCAAACTAAGATGGAATGAAGGCTCTCCACAGAATGTGTGCTCCAAGAATTGCTCTTTACCACCCCTCAAATTCATAACCCCTCTCTGAAATTATAAGCTCAAGCTCTACAGATTGCTTGTCACTCTTACTCCAATAGATTGCTTGTCAATCTTACTCCAATACATACTCATACACCTTCTAAAAGTCGTTGATATTTTAGTTGACCCAAAATGTAATGAATGTGGCATAGAGGGTAGAGAGTCTGTTTGGAACTTTTGTTATTGTTGTTCTGTTTTGCAGGACTTTATATTCTACAAGTTCGAGAAGCCAAGGGGCCAGGATTCATTAGTTCATTTTATGACCATTTTTTTCACTTAAACATTTAGTTTTTTTCTCAAAACTTTTATGAGCCCCTGAGTCTACAGCATTCAACAATGCAAAAAGATATGTCTTTTCTCTTGGAACTTTTATACAAGTGAAGGGGAGTGGAAAAACACAAATAAAAGGTGGTGGAAGTGTTATTCTAAAAACCTTCGAAGGTGATGAGGTAAGGGTGGATGGGGTGCTGATCTAGATTGTGTGGTAAGAAAAAAAAACTCAGAGAAGATGATGTTTTAGCTGAGATCTGAATGCCAAGAAGAAGCCAGCCATGTGAGAGCCCAGGGCACAGTCTGAGAAAAGGAGAGAAGAAGGTCAGTGAGGCTGGGCCGTTGGAAGCTGCTAGGGAAGATGTGTGTGATGAAGAACTCCACTCTGCATTTTTGCCACTCTGACCGGAGTGCGGTGAAATCTCAGCGAAGTTTTGATTTGCATTTCTCTTATTGCTAGTGATGTAGAGCATTTTCTCATATGTTTATGAGCTTTTTGGACTTCCTCCATTGAGAAGCTTCTTTTTAGTTCCATAGCCCATTTATTAGTTGGGTTATTAGTGGTTTTGGTATTTAATTTTTTGAGTTCTTTGTAGCAGGCAAAAATTTTCTCCCATTCTGTAGGTTCTTTCTTGAGACTCTTGACTAAATCCTTAGCTGTGCAAAAGCTTTTTAGTTTAATTGCATCCCAGGCATTTATTCTTGATTTTACTGCTTGTGCCATGGGAGTCCTGTTAAGGAAGGCAGTGCCGACCCCATATCATGTAATATCGATACTACTTCTTTTTCAAGCAATTGTAGGATTGCTGGTTTAATGTCCAGATCCTTGAACCATTTTGATTTAATTTTTGTGCAGGGTGAAAGGTAAGGATATAATTTCAGTTGTCTACACATGGCTGTCCAATTTGTCCAACACCATTTGTTGAACAGGCTATCTTTCTTCCATACTGTGCTTTTGCCCCCTTTATCAGATATCAGATAGTTAAAGGTATGAGGGTTCATCTCAGAGTCCTCTATTCTATTTCATTGATCTTCCGTTATGTTTTGGTACCAATACCATGCTGTTTTTGTCACTATAGCCTTGTAGTATAATTTCAGGTCAGGAATTGAGATGCCTCCTGTCTCCTTCTTCTTGCTGAGTAATGTTTTGGCAATTCTGGGTCTTCTGTTATTCCATCCAAATTTGAGTATTGCTTTTTCTATATCCATGAAGAATGACATTGGTATCTTGATAGGGAATGCATTAAATCTGTATAGGGCTTTGGGTAAAATGGTCATTTTGATGATATTGACTCTACCTAACCATGAACATGGAATGTTTTTCCATCTACTCAGATCTTCTATAATTTCTTTTTTTAAAGTTCAATAATTTTCATTGTATAGGTTCTTAACATCCTTTGTGAGATTTATGCCCAAGTATTTTATTTTTTTGGAGGAGATGGTGAAGGGACAGACTTCCTAATTTCTTCTTCAGCATCCTTGTTGCTGGAGTATAGGAAAGCTAATGATTTATTGGTGTTAATCTTATAACCAGCCACTTTGCTGAAGTAGTTTATAAGCTCCAGACATCTCCTGGTTGAACTTATAGGATCTTCTAGGTACAGGATCATGTCATATGCAAATAGAGACAACTTGACTTCTTCTTTTCCTATTCAAATTCCTTTGATTTCCTTCTCTTGTCTGATGGTTCTGGCAAGAGTTTCAAGGACTATATTGAATAATAGTGGTTAAAGTGGACAGCCTTGTCTCGTTCCTGATTAAGAGGAAATGCTAACCTCAGCATGTATGAATTCTTACGTGATTATGGGGAACTGTGCTTAGGTTCCTGGAGGATGTAGGGAGGGTGGTAGAGAAGGGGGAAGGGAATAGGAAGGACATCAAGGTGACCAGAGGGAGATAGCATGGGGGAATCTAACCTGAGGGGAACCTCTGACTTCCACTAGAAGTCCAATTAACTTGGGTCTTAAGTAAAGTGAAACATGGAACCATGGGGAACCCAAAGGGGGAAACCATGGTCTGACACCAATATTGGCTTGTTCTGTCATTACACTTTTGTTCTTGATTATATGATGATGAACCCCTCCCATTGTAAGACCATGTTTATTGAATAAAAATTAAAAAAAAAAGAAAAAAAACTCCACTCTGAGAGCTGTGCAGAGAGTGGATTTCAGAAGAAAAGAGGACAAGCAAGAGGAAGGTACTGCTGTAATACTTCAACCAAGAGATGTGAACTTGGCAAGGGTAATTCCAGGGAGTGGAGGAGATGGAAGCCTGGTTAGAATGGGATGAGAAGAAATTGACAGCTGCTGTTTCTAATCGCTCACCTGGCCATTACTCAGTCTAGAAGTTTTATTATAAAGGAAAATAGGGCAATTAGTGGCAATGGATTTGGGAGGCTCAGTCATAACATATTTTCATATAAGGGAATGAGGAGATGGTGTAGGAGAAGGCAAGGACTCTTCCTGAGGGGAATCTATGGGAAGATTAAGGGGTGGTATCCAGAGCCCCAGCAGAATGGGTGATCTGGGGTAGGTGCAGGGATTCCTCATCCAACATAACTGGAGGGAAGGCAATGATAATTTAGAAGGAGCTGAAATTCAGAACTAGAAAATCTCAACTTGTTCTAGAATTTTAATATCGTATATTGGGTTTCTTATCATTTTCCTTCTTCTGGTTACACAAATGAATAATTTTATCATACAGCAGTTTTCCCCATAGTGCCTTAGAAGTTACCTTATCACATTTTGGAGAAGCTGTGTAGTTAGAATCTAAGCTTATGTGATTTATTTTGATGTTTCAAAATCTACTTTCTTTCACATTTTTATTAGACTTTCCTCCTATTCTTTCTCTGAATTTGTAGTAAACATGCCCTTTTGCTACTATAGACCTTTACTGCGTGGTTCATTATGAGCCTTTCTTGTCCTCTCTGTCCCCGGAGAGAACTGTGTTTTGTTTACCTTTATGTTATCTGAGTACAGCAACTTACAAAAAAAAAAAGAAATAAATGAACATAAGATTGAAATAGAATATGTTAAACTGATTGTTACCTCTCTGATTTCTGTATAAAAATTCTTTTAGTTTCAAGGTAGATTCTAGGAAACCTAGTGGACATAGTGGTCCATAGATTCAAAAAAAAAAAAAAAAAAAAGAAAGAAAGAAAGAAAAACAATGCCCAGGAACTTAATAGTAAACTCAAAAAAAGTCAAATCCATAGCAATTCATCCTTCCCAGCAAGTACTCATAAATTCAGGCCCAGAAATTTTGCTACTGGTCTTGGCACACCCAACTATGTCCTTCCTAGGCTTTTTTATTCCCTGGCAGATTCTTCAACTGCTAATCACCAGAAGTAGATTTTGAGAAAGCCGGAAAGAGCTTAACACCTGCTTTATTTCTAACTTTAGCCTCTGGAGATGTTTGACCCTTGTCTGGTTACACTGTCTATATTGTGACGATCAGGTGTCTTGAGTGGTTAGAATTTCTCTGGGTGTCACTTAGTCACTCAGAAATCCCAAGCACTGTGAGCCTCTGTGACGACCTGTAACATTAACCAAGAGACCATCCTGACATCATGGAGCTCACGAATACAAGTGTGATAGGAAAATGAACACGTGGGATAAACAATAAGGTGGAAGAGGTACGCTGTGTAGCAGAACACATAGCAGGGGCATTTGACCCAGCACTAGGAAGTCAGGGCGGTTCCCTGCAGGAAGGGGCAACTGGCCCATGAGACTAATTAAGGATGAGTCTGCATTGTCTGCCAGCAGTGGTGAAGGGCATGATTCAGACAGAGGAAAGCAGCAGGTGTGGCGGTGAGCAGCCCGGGATGCAGGGAGCATTTAGAAGACCCCGTGAGAATGCGTGGCTAGGACAGAGCCAGATTAGGAAAGGCTTTTATGCCACAAGAGTGAGTTTGGACTTAATAATTCCTGTAGTAATGGGATCTGTCAAAGGGTTGGGGGAGGGTCTGCAATAGAGTAAGAATGCTTAGTCACAGAAACCTGCAATTTGCTGTCCCTTGCACTATCTTCTTAGCAAATTGGACCCTGTACCTCCTTACTCATTCACTTTTTACAAACAGCCACCAGTATATGATTCCTTTAGGGATTCAGAATTATTTTAGCAACCTAACCAACTAAATGAGATTTTAAAAATCAGCAAGATAATCCGCACCACCTGAATCTTGGTGTGGCGTGTTCTTATTTCTGTTTATAAGTGAGTACTTATTGCCTGTCAATATGGCCAAGAAAAGAAGATGCTGGCAGGCTTGAAGACCAAGATCACTTTTTATTCTAGTAACATAAAGCCACTTGACCAGACTGAAAATGTGTTCCCAAGCCTGTTTCAAAATTTCCTCCCTAATGGCTTTTGTGAATCTAGATTGAAGGGCCTTAATGGTACATTGGGGAAGGGGAGTGAAAACCTGAGATTGGAGCAGGGAAATCTGTTATAGACCACAATGCTGTTTTCTAATTGAGGAGCACTGCTGACAATAATAACTGTTGCACGAGAGCTTTGAAAACTCTGCCAGCCATTGCCCTCACATTAACCTTCTCCCTTCAGTGGAAGAGAGAGGGTTTTGTTTCCCCATATGGATTATTTTGTTTTTATTTTTATTTTGTTAGCTTTTTCTTTTTCAATTACTTTAATAAAAATGGTATATATTGAAGGTGTGTAGCACAACCCCTTGCTAGAAATATACATAATGAATATACATAATGAATAGTAAGTAGCATATTCATCTCCTCACATGGTTACTCCTCTGTCTTCGTGGTGAAAGCACCTGAAATCTACCCTTCTAGCAAATTTGCGGTATATAATGCTTGAATACAATAACTACATTCATTATGCTGTAAGCCATTGCACGGAAGATTAGTCTCTTTACCCCAAGAATAATTACTAAGTAACTAGTAGCATTAAACCATCGTCCTAAAAAAATGTCTAATCTCTATAAGTTTGAAATATAACCACATTATAGACCATATTTCCATATTTCCCCATTTATAGATTTGTGAAGTTTATATCCTCTGTGTAACTCTGGGTTACACAGGAAAATGATGACTAATCTTACTAGTACTCCTTTATGGCAATTAAAATGCCTCATATAATCTTAGGGATCAATAATTATATGCTTGGATAAATACAGTAGCAACTAAGAGTCTGGGCTTTTGTATGCAAAAGCCCAGACTCTCAGATTTTTCCAAGGTTCAGAGCCCAGTTCTTAGATTACTGGTACTTTAACCTTGGGTGAAACCTCGGTTTTCTGATCTGTCAACTAGAGATGGTAGTGGAAACTGTCTCAGATTCACCTTGAGAGCTGCAGGAGACAGTGAGGGATGAAGTGCTTTTGTTTCAGCCCTAGTTAGCATTCTTCTCTGGCACTTTTGCTCTGTTTATTTTATTATGAACAACTTTCTCTTCTCTTTTTACTTTCCTAGGGATATGAAGCCTGACAATATTTTACTTGATGAACATGGTAAGTAAATGATTTGTTTGCAATCCATTGTGTGACACACATGTAGAACAAGTTGATTCTCCCCAGCAAAGGAATATTACACATGGAAAAATGTCTTGCTCAGTGCAGCTGAGTTACATGTATAGACTCTGTCTTACGGTAGGAGAGACAATATGGCAAGCTTTATTATTTTTAGTGGTGGCTAGTCCAGCAAAGCACCCTTAAATGACATTGAATTTATGTAATGAGAAAGTCATTCCCTACTTATTCTCCCACTAGTATTTCTCTTCAAGAAAACTGTCACAGTTGTTTTGGTGTTAGCTTACCATAATATTATATTACATACAATCATCTTTTTCTCAAAAAGACAGAGCAAGCCTCAAGCTTAGAGCCTTTGGCAGATATTAGTGATATTATTTTGTCATTGTATCTAATTTAATGCTTTCCTTCTTATCAAGGCAAATTGCTTTCACATTTATAGAAGGGATATCAAGTATTCTGTTCAAAAACTTTCATTTAAAAAACTGGTGAATTGGAGCTGGAGCGGTGGCTCAGCGGTTACGGCGCTTGCCTAGCATGCGCAAGTACGCGAGTTCAAACCCCAGCACCATGTACACAACAAAGTGTTGGAGCAATGAAGGTCACATGAAAACTAAATAAAATTGATTCTCTCTTTCTCTCTCACTGTCCCTCTTTCTTTGAAAAATAAAAATAAAAAACTAGTGAATTTAGGGCTGGAGAGGTGGCTTAGCAGTAGTGTGCTTGCCTGGTATGCTCAAGGACCCAGGTTAGATCTCCAGCACCATATATACAACCAAGTGGAGGAAAAACAAAAACCAGATGAAAAAAATTAACTCTCTTGCAAAATAAAATCAGTAAGTTTAGAGAAAAACATAAAGTAATAAAAGTTGTATATATATGGTACCCAACTTGATATAGGGATATGACAACAACCATGAAGAGGTGAGTGAATGCCTCAAGTTTAAGAAACACTGATTAGATTTGCTCTGGAACAGGCTTTTGTCAAACACTGATCAAGTTCAGAGAGTCTGCTTATATTTGTTTTCATGTACATTTGGATTTATTGGTACTATAAAGGATGACTTGTAAGACACACAGTGTGAATGTTATAAAAGTTATGGTGGCAATAATGTCCTTGTTCTGTATCCACAAAGCTGCTGGATAAGAGTCCTAAATCTAAAAAGCTCCTTACTCATTCAACTTTTACAAACATCATTTGCAAGCAGGGCTGAAATTCTAAGCACCATCCATTGCTGGTTATTTACTTACCCAGTTCAGTTTTAAACTAGATTTGCCAGACCCCACCTGTGCTCACAGGGCTAAGGAACTCTTTTGTGCATGACCTCTAATCTCAAAAGTCAGGGTCATTATTTATTTATGGACTGTCTAAAAGGATTTTTTCCACTTTCTTCACATACCTTATTTCTTCTTTACCTTTACTGCTTCTGACATTTGGGAACAGATTTCTAGAGTCTCAGAAATGTGAGCAATGTTGAGACTTAGCATGAAGGTGACTTTCATGAAAAACCAGCTAGCCCTGCATGAAATAGGGGGAAGCATCCACTTTTGCCCTGGTTTAAATAAGCTCTACCAAATTTCATAATTGTGAAAATGTGGCCTATTGAGGCCACCTTTCTGCAAGTTTGGAAAAAAAGTGCTCTTGTACCTACCAAGCTTTCTGATAGCACGTGGCTGGTCAAACATCTTGGCCAACCCATATTGGGGTTCAGTCCTCATTTACCCTCCTCAGCCAGGAACTTTTGTGCATGGTTCCTTAAGTCAGTCAGTTTTTCATCATGGTGACAAAATAAGATTTATTTAGTCTCACAATTTCAAAGGGTTTAGTCCGTAGTTAGCCAGCTCCATTGCTTTGGGCCTGAGGTGAAGCAGAATGACATGGTGAAAGTCCCGGTGTAAGAAAGCATCATAGCTCATGGCAGCCAGGAAGCAGAAGTGGAGGGTGGGGACAAGAAATGGTCCCCAAAGACATGTACTCAGTGACCTAGTTCCTGTAAACCAAGCCCCACCTGCCTTGTTTGATACTACTCTGCTGTATTGTGTCTTCTCAGATTTTTCCAAGTAGTCCATTCATCTGTCAATGGATTAATCTACTGAAGAGGTCATTAGAGCCCTAATGATCCTATCACTTCCCTAAAGCCCTCCTCAGGACATTGCTACCTCAGTGACCAAGCCTTCACATAGGCCTTTGGTGGACTTTCCAGATCCAAACCATAACATAGCTGCTGTGCTATCCTTTGCAGCAGCTCTGAGTTGAGTCAGATAGATCTTATCAGCCAACCCTTTTTAATATGTGTCTTCCATTCCAAGAGCAGTGTTTGTCTGGGTCTCAGACATGGCTTCACCAGATTTCTGCCATGAGGACCCCTACTCTGTTTCATTCAAATTCTTCCTCCTCATTATTTTGTTGGCACCTTGATGATCATAGATTAAAAAGCAGTTGAAGAAATCAATCAGTCAATTATAATCACCTTTAGAAACTACTCTTGTAAGAGATCAATTGTGTGACAGTGTAGTTAAGAGCCTGGATTCTAGAATCAGATTGCTTTTGCTCAAAACCCAGTTATTCTCTTACTCTGGAGTTTCAACATGTTGCCTAAACATTCTCTGTGTTTTAGTTTCTTCAGGGATCAAAAGAGTACTCACTTATTAGGGTCATTGTAAAAAGGAACTGACGTATTTCTAAAGAGTTTAATGCAATGCCTGCCACAAAGACTTCACTCAATAATTGTCAACTGTGAGCACGATTCCAATGAGGTAGTAGAGGTTTTCTGCCCTGCAGAAGGATGCCTGGACTGCATCTTGTTTTATGTGGTTTCCTCTATGCCAGCGTATGTCTGATATGCATCAAGTTTGTATCCAACAGAGCCTGTAATGGCTGAATACTTACTTGTCTTCTCCAAATAATAATTTTGATTCCAGAAGTGACATACCAAAGATTCTGCCTGTATCCTTGTTACATCTTGGTTTAAATAATTTCATTTAATTCTTAACCCTCAGAGAACTCCATTTTCAGTCTCCTGGCCCACTTTCCTTCATGTGCACAGGGTGCTAAGGCCATGTTTATGGTGTCTTTATTCTTGGTGGGGCTGGGCTCTGCTGCTTAGGGAGTAGGAGCTGTCATCCCGGTCTGCCTGAGACAGTTCCAATCCACACCTGTTATCTGGTGTATTATTTACAATGACCCCTTTCACTGTCAGTTTTTAGATTGAACAATGAATTCAACGGAGACTTTTCTCTATTATAGCTCCATCCTGAAGTCGACTTCAGAATCGCTGCAGTTTATAAAAGAAAAATTGCTTTGGGAAGGATTGTATAGGAATAGGATAGAATCAACCAAACAGAAAAATATTAAGGGCCATTCTTTATCACCCTAGGGATCCCTTTCTGAATAAAATATTTTTGAAGTTAATATCTATTTATTTAGATTCTGAAAAACTAGGACTTCAGACATTGTTCAGGGACCATAATTAATCACTATTAAGTGAATAAATTCCTGAGGACCTCCCCACCCTGTCTCCAGGTGATTATGCAGTTGTTCTTGTGAGAATCCACTGGAATGAATGCCCGGTGTAATTTTCTATGTGCAGCTCTAATTTGAATGCTTTATTCATCTTTTCCCTCACATTTATATTTCACTTCTGGTAGGCTATCACATGGGCTTCTTGGATGATGATTTTAGCTGCTATGAATGGTATTTGTCTTATTGTTTTATACAATGCCTATGCCCATTCTTCCAAGTGAGCTTTGTATTGTACCAGGCAGCTCATATTTTAATCCAGGACCGTTCAGTAACAGGCACTTTGTTTTATTTTTATTATTACATAGTCATATTAATGACATTCACCAAAAAATAATGACATTTATTGGAGTTGATTGTAAAATGGAGACTCTTACCAGCGTGTGAATGAGCACTCCTCGTACATTGAAATTTGACAGAGAAAAATGTTTTTAATTTAGCGTATACCTGCTACTGTTCTTCCCAGGTGTCTCATTTACTAGTTCAGAGCCACAATGGTGTCAGGTCTTGGATGACTGATAACAAACTGTCCTGATATATATTTTCACATCCTACCAATTTAAGTGCCTCTGCCAATTGTATCAATTCCATAGTGTCTAAAATTCTTGTGTTTTTCTTAAATTATTCAGGAAATAAGTGCTGCATGCAGAGAAACAATGATGTCTGCGTGGCATATCAGAGACTATGACAGTTATGGAATCATCAGATTTAGGTTTCTTAATATCATTCAAGGAGAGAAGGCAAAACCTCAGTCTGGGGGGTAAGGAAGAACTGAGCCTGTTATGTTAACAGCTTCCCTCCCGCAGAGCCCCAAAACACACCTAAAAATAAAGTGGACATTGTCTTTTATGTAATGTAGAACACTGTACCCAATCCCAGGATAATCAGATTTATCAAGTCTCAGGTAGCGCCTAAGGATGCGCCTTCTGAAAGGCATTGCAGGTGATGTGAGAGGCGGTGTGCATACTCTGAACACTTGCAAGTAGGGGAGAGTTTAAAGTCAAGGGCTGTGCCAACTGATCAATTATGGTGTCCTAGAGTCCCGTGTTGATAAGAAAGGTCCTCACACTGAGCAGGCACGGTGAGAGGGCAGGTAATGAGAACCACGATGGCTGAATTCAACGGCTCAGTATAATGAATACAGATTTTAATGCAATGCTATCTCAAGCCACAAAGGTATAATGAAAAGACAAAATCCCTGTCCCTGGGCGCCAGATCAGGAAGTTCTTAGACTATACCTGAAACACTTCATAGTAAGAAAGTGCTTTTCAAATGGGGTGATTTTGCTCTCCTGCCTCTCTGTGCTGGAGGCATTTGGTAATGTCTGGAGACATTTCTGATTAAGTTCCAACTAGAGGTGGGAGATGCTATTAGCACCTAGTGGTTAAAGGCCAGGAATGCCCTAAACATCCTGTAATGCACAGGACAACCCCCATAGCAATCAGGTCCACGATTCCACTAGTCCCGAGGTTGAGAAATAATTCTTGGCTGGCTGGGCATCATCAGGCTTATGGCATAGGCCAGAGAGATTCCTCATTCCCAAGGCTGTTCCTGTGTACTACAGTCAGTAGGAGGCTGAACCCTCCCCTGTGACCCAGCATTCAAATTCACATTTGCAGCACAGAAAAGAATCTGGCAGGTGGTCACCAGAGTGAGCAGAAGCAAACTTTGGCAGCACCTGGGGGAGATGAGGCTTAAGGGTCACAGTCTGTGGGTCCCTGAAATTCTGATTTCATTGTTCAGCCCAAGAGCATAACCCAATAGATCCTAACCCTCAAATGATCACTCCCCATTCTTTCCTAGGCATCCTGGCAGGGGGAAAAATACTCTGAGCCAATCAGGAAGCAATTCTTTCAGGTCATCCAGTGCTTTGGTCTTGTGATATAGCACACAGAGCTTCTGTCAGAATCATAACTCCCACCAAAGGGGCTCAAGACCAAATTCGAGATCTTAACTTGAACTCTGCTACTACTGAGCCCTGTGAACTTAGCAAAAATGAATCATATATAAAATAGGGACCCCCTCACTGGGCTAAAGGAAACTCTTGATGTGACATTTTAAGAAACTGAATTAACCATACAAATTTAATAGTTAAAAAATATTCTGTAGTCAACCAAATTCAACAAATAGATAAAGAATACTGACTAGGGTTTCACTTCTACTAAGCCAGGTCATGTTTCAAAACAATGATCTCAGATTTTATAGAGTATTGGAATCATCTGGAGATCTTGTGTTTGTTTGTTTTAAAGAAAGAGGGGAGAGAGAGAGAGAGAGTTAGAGAGAGAGAGAGAGAAAGAGAGGAGCAATCTTTATTTAGTTTTTCATGTGACTTTCACTCCTCAGACACTTTGTTGTGTACTTGGTGCTGGGGTTTGAACTCCTTGCTCTTGCCAGGCAAGCCCTTAACCGTAACTGTCGAGCCACCGCTCCAGCCCCTGGAGATCTTTTAAACTCAGCACCCAGCCTTGGAGTTTCTGATTGAGTAAGCCTGGAGGAAGTCCAAAAATTTGCATTTCTAACACAGTCCCAGGTAACGATGCTCTCAGTCTGCAGGAATCAGGTGGTTCTAAGACATCCTTTACCTTCTACTTCTGCACTAGCATAGATAGTTGTAGGACTGAGCTTGGAAAATCTATTCAGGCTCCTCTGAATCTCCTGTGATGTTTGATACCCAACTCTCCTTCTAGCCCTACTGGAGTCTCAAAGACAGTGAAGTGCAGGGACATGTCTTTTGCAAAACTTCACTGAAATTTCTAATAATGACAGATATCAATAACTGAACACTTACTTCCTATCAACAATCCTACCTTATGAGAAGACTGCTATTCTTAGAAAGCATAAGTGATGTTTTCAAGGTAATACAGCTGCTCAGTGGTAGAAATTGCCCCTAAAGTCATGCAGTCCAACACCAGAGAACAGGAGAGCTTCCAGGCCTACCTAACCTGGATCTAACCTCATAAACTACTGCCTGGTGCTTTAAACATGAACCATGGGGAGAAAGGAAAAAACAAAAGCAAAAATCCTGAGACTACCTACACTTTCATAGGGAGAGTAATTGAGACCATTCATTGGTCAGACTACCTTAACTTTTAATTGGATGAGTGCTACTTTTACTTTACTAAAATATCATCACATAAACAAAAAAGAAAACATGATTTCTGCACCAAATAGAAGCCCTGTGGTGAAGACAGTGAGATTTATCCTTAGCAGTGGGCTGCATATTATCAGAGAGCAGACTATGGGGAGTGAGGACTGTGGGCTCTGGAAGAAGAACTGGACACCATTCCTCTGATTGCATCCCAGACTCATGAAAGCCACAGACACAGGTACCTGGAAAAGCAGAGCCTTCCAGATCCTCTGAAGGCAGATGCTTGTGCCTGCAGCTCAGGGAACAGGGTTGGCTGACTCAGTTTCCTGCACTGTCCCTTTCTTCCTTCCAGCTATAGATGCAAGGACCCTAGACCACTTTGTAGAGTGTGTTCTGCCGAGCTTATGTGTTAGACCCACACTGTATTGCCATGAAAGTTAGAGCTGAGAGAGACCCTAGAGATCAACGTCTCTACCCATTCCTTTTTTTTTTTTTTTAATAAATAAAAATTTAGGCCCAACCTAGGAAAAGGACGTAAAATCTACTATGTGTTAGGGGTGGATTTCAGGCAGAGGCCAGGTTTCCTGGTCCCCAATCTAGTGTTCCTCATATAGTCCCTTTACAGATGGAAGCTGAGTTTTGTCTCCCTGCTTTCCCTTGATAACAGTTACTTGGTTGGGGATTGATGGAGACAACCTGAACTCTCCCACAAACAAACGAACAAATGAACAAAAACTAATAACATTCAGAAAAATGAGGAGAATAAGAATTCATTCCCAGCCAAAAATCTACTTATCCACACTTGTATCAGCTTGAAGTAATAATTTTGCCCCTATTTTTTTTAAGATACCATAAGACATGTGCAGGATTGTGACACTTTGACTAGCTATTGGCAGTCTCCTTCGTGATACCCACAGGCTAAACAAGTTAAAATGCTGCCAATAGACAAAACTTGCCCAAGTAGAATTATCAGAGCGTGAATTTAACTACTAATACTAAAGTATTCTGAGGTTGAACTTCAAGTTCAAAGCAGAGACTAGTCACTGGGGGTCATGCTCTGACCTCTGAGGGGTTATTGCTTTCAGACTACAGTGGCCTTGAGGATGGAATAAGTGAGCTTTTGTCGCCTGTACTCAGTGTATAAGAACAGAGTAAGCCTCCAGATGCTTTCAGTTAGACCCATGATTGTGCCACTGGGTGGAACGGGACTTAACATCCTCTGTGGTCCTCTCTCTCCCCAGGACACGTGCACATCACAGATTTCAACATTGCTGCCATGCTGCCCAAGGAGATGCGGATCACCACCATGGCCGGAACCAAGCCTTACATGGGTATGGGCCTCATGAGTGGCCATGTTACTAAGGGAAAGCTTTGGTTTCTCATTGCTGTGGACAACATTTATTGCAGGGGACTTGCAGTGAGCCTGGACAGGTTCCCCTCTGACTTCACTTGGGGAGCTTCTGATTTACTGGTTCTGAGGTGAACCTCAGTATTCTCCATTAGCAAGTATGCAGGGTGATCTTCATTCAGGAGGGCCACGGACCACATTTTCAAAGCTCTATTTCATGAGCTAATTAAGATATTTTTCTCCCACTTCCTAGCAAAAATGTTCATCCATTCAATATTAATTAGACTACTGATTATCTTTGTGTGTCCTTAAGGTTTCAGATGCTGGTGACTCAGTAGTGAGCAACACACACAAGGTCTCCTCTTCAGGAGCTTACACGACAGTGGGAGGAGATAAAAATAGAAGGAAGCAAAAAAGGAAGAGGTAGTAATAAGTAGAATGGTAACAAGTAAATAATTTTAGCCATTATTTACATAAAACCGAGTCACGTGCCCAGGGCTGTCAAGTGCACCAGCTATGTTCCTGGTTAGAATTTTAGATTTGGTTTTATTGCCACAACAATCCCAGGAGTTCTTCTTTTTAAAGATGGCAGAATTCTGCCTCAGAAAGGTTATTCGATGACTTCACATTATATTGCCTACGTGAATCAGGGGACTAGGTTTTGTCTTGATTACTTAGAATTTGCTAAGGAATGACTAATGGGGTAGGGTTAGGTGCCAAATTTCCAGTGAGTTCTCACATTTAATTGTAGAAACAATTCAAATACAGATTGTAGCATGAATTGTTAGAGGCCACCTTCTCTTTATTGACACCATTTCAGCAGTCTTCTTCACCTTAAAAAAACGTGAAGAGAACTGTAACCCTTTAGGACACACTTAGTTTTTAGAGAGAGAGAGAGAATAATTCTTTCCACTTACTGTTTCAAAGGCAGGTGAGATAAATTTCAGCTAAGCATCTGTAAATCCTTGGGGTGATTACAAGAAAAGGGGCCTGGCATTCCAGTCTTGGTTAGATGGATTTGCTGACTGGTCCCTGAGCTAGTAGGGCCCAGTTGCCCATGGAGGGTTGATGAGTTTGGGACAACTCTTACTGGGAATCATAGCCCAGGAGATGGAGGTATACAGGGAGTGTGAGTCTATTTAGGGGACTAGCTGGTGGGTGTGGTCCAGCCCCACAAGCCATCCATAGTGCAGGGGTGCAGACTGGAAAGGAGGGAGGCTCCCATAGGTATGGCTTACTGGAGACACCAAGAGTCCCAAGACCGCCCAACTATGTTGGACTCTCTGAGAATGGAGCCCAAGGAGCCAGCAGGCTTCAAAGCTTTTCAGGTAATTCCACTGTGCAGGATTGACAACCTCTGCCAAACCTTTGGCAGGGGCAGCACATTTATGTTAGGATCCCTCTACCTGTGCTATTCCTCTTTCAAGCCAAAACAGTGTTTTCTAGGAAGCTAGTGTGTGAGCACCGGAACAGTCCTCTGTCTCCACACCAAAGCTGCAGAATTCAGCAGGATAGGGTGGGTGGAGGAGCTTTGGATCACATGTGAGATCAGTTTCAAAATTCACAGGACTGCATCTTAGAGTATCTAAGTACTGTAATAAGAAAAAGGGATTAAACTTTATTAGGTCATAGACTGAGCTATCATCAGAGATGTCCCCATCCAGAAAACAGAAGGTTAGGCACTGTACAGTTGTTGAAGATGACAGAAGAAGAAGAACCACTTCAGCTTATGTCCTAATTATGATGTTAAAGCGGTGATGTTGCTGTTTAGACTGGTGGCGTTAAGTCAGGGTGGAATCAATCCTTTCAGCCAGATATGGTCAGAGTAACTCAGGCAAAATGTGTGAACTTAAAAATCAAGGGCAAGAGCTATTCCACTTTTTTTCAATATTCCATTCTCTTTCTCCAGGTAGTGAAGGGCCACCTCACTTTCGAGTGAAAGAAATCTATGGGGGAAAAATGAGCCTAATTTTATATATTTGAACAACTGGAAATTTCATGCCTTTCAATTACCAGTGAGGGGAATAAATCTCTTTTGTCACTTCTAAAATAATGGACACATATTATTCAGCCAATTTTCTACCTAAAACCCGTGGCACCAAATGATAAAAGGGAATATTCAAGCCTGCTGGTCGGATGAGTTTATTCCCCAGGTTTCCTGGGTTTCCATATTAAGGGCTATTTTCTTGGAGCCAAATCAGAAAATGTGCATCTGGGGTTTCTAGGGCTGGTTTCCATGGTGAGAGGAGTAGAGGGAGGCCACCTTTCTTTCCTCTCCTCAGTGATTTTAGCTACAATATCTGTGTAATTCAATTTTTTTTCAAAACTGGTAATTTCAGTCTTTTCATAAGATAGAACTATGAAATTGGAACATAGGCAAGATTCTATGCACCTCCCCACTTTTTCTCTTACAATTAACAATTGAGAATGTTTATTGAGATTTTTCTGTGGTCCAAACAATGTGTGTAATGTTTTATATTCATTTACTCATTTTCTTTTCTCAATGGCCCTAGGAAGCAGACAATACTTATCACTTTTAAATGAAGATGATCAGACATTAAGTAATTTGCCAAAGGTCATATTGCTAATAATTAATAATCTAAGCATGAAGAAGCTTAGATTTAAACCAAACTCTGACTTCAGAATTCAAGTTTTTCCCTTGAAAGAGACAAAGAGGAATAAAAAATATATTTAAACATTTCTATTTGTGTTTCTTTTTTTTAGAGAGAGAGGAAAACAATTTTATATTTTTCATCTGTTTTTAGTTTTTCCAAAACTTAGTTGTGTATGTGGTGCTGGGGTTCAAAGCTGGGACCTTGCACATGCTGGGCAAGCATAGTACCGTGAGCCACTGCTCCAGCCCCTATTTGTGATTCTTAAATGCTTCTAAGCCAACTTAGGCTAATATGATAGAAATGTTTCTTATTTTATTCCAAAATGAATATTGGACTGTCATAGCGTATCTCTTTATCCTGAGGTCCCCTTGCCTTTGATTTTTGGATAGGAGTCTTTTGAAGAGCAGTTGTGGGTGGAAGTCTGCTTTTTCTTTTTAAAAATTATGGTAAAATCTACCTAACAGGTATTCACCAGCACTCTCCCCCACACCTGCCTTTTTCCTTTTTTTTTTTGTTTTGTTTTTTTCTGGTGGTACCAGGGATTGAACCCAGGGATACTCAAACCCTGAGCCACATCACCAACCCTTTTTATTTTGAGACAGCATCTTGCTATGTTGCTTAGGGCCTTGGTAAATTGCTGAGGCTGGCTTTGAACTTGCAATCCTCCTACCTCAGCCTCCAGAGTCACTGGGATTACAGGTAAGTGCCACTGTGCCTGGCATCAGCACCCCCTTTCATAGTGATTATGTAGTATACTAATTAGTAACTAACCAGGAAGAAGGAAAGGAAGAAAGAAAGAAAGAAAAACAGGCTGAAAAGCCAAATGAAGATTAGCAAATGCACCATGTCTAGTAGTATAAGGAGCAAGGCATACTACAGAGCAGTGACATGACTTAAATGAGAATGATCTCTGCCAGGTCTTTACCACCTTCCATGCAGCAAGGAAATTTTGCTTTTTAAATTTTGTAATCTTCTACCTCCATGCGCCCTCTGTTCACTCTAGTCCTTCCAGCTCCTTACAATCTTATGTCTGTGTGCACGTAGTCCAGATCACTTAGAATTTTGCCAGTTAAAACATCACCTTCAGGGCTGAAGTGGTGGTGGCTCAGTGGTTAAAGTGCTTGCCTGGCTTGCACAAGGACCCGTGTTCAAACCCCAGCACCACGTACACAACTAAGTGCCAGAGAAACGGAGGCCAGATGGAAAAATAAATTGAAAAAAATTGATTCTCTCTTTTTTCTCTCTCTCACTGTCCCTTTCTCTTTAAAAACAAAAAAGCAAAAACAAAAAAATCTTCATATAAAAAGTGTGTGTGTGTTCACAAAGTCACTATGGAAAAAATGTAAAATATTGATAAGCAAAAGGGAAAATAAATTAATTCCTCCACTAATAGATGTTTATGGCTTCCTTATAGATCTTTTTTTCTATGTGTAAGCATGAACAGACATTTTAAAAAATAGAATCATACTAAATTTCTATAATCTAAATTTTTACTTCGTTATGTATTAATAATAATAGAACTACATAGTGAGTGTTTATGATGTCCCAGACACTTTGCTAAGGTTTTAGCATTTTATCATTAAATTCTCAAAATCACCCTATGAAATGAATTTTACTATTATTTTTATTTCATAGACTAAAAATTCGGCCCAGTGAGAGAGAAAGTGATATAATCATAACCATGCAGCAAGTGATTGACAGGATAAAATTAAGCCTGGGTCTAGAAGCGTCTAGCTTGGGACATTGAGGATGACAATGACGAGGGCACAATGACTGACATTTACTGAGCTCTCTTCACGTGCTGAGTCCTGTTCTTAGTGCATGCATTATATCATTTAAACTAGAAACCGTTGTGTGAGGCAAGAACTATTGTTATTCCTACTTTAGAGATGCGCAGACTGAGCAGCTAGAAAATTTCAGTCACAGCATAATGATGTGATAGCAGAGCCCAAACATGTCCTCCCTTCCTTGCCTGGCTGCCTGTGGCACTAGGGATTGAAGCCACGATTATTCTACCACTGAGCTACATTCCCTGCGTTGCTGAGGCTGCCCTCAAACTTGCAATCCTCCTGCCTTCATGAACTCCCTAATAGCTGGGATTACAGGCATGTGCCACTGTGCCCAGATCAGAGCCCTAACTCAACATGTTGTTATGCTGTTTTTGCTCAAGTCTGTAAATATTCCTCTGTTAGAAACGAAGCCTACTTCCCTTAGCTCCAGAGCCTGGATCTTGATGACTGACACTGCTTATTTTCCCAGACCAGTAAATGTAACTATCTTTTTTTTTTTTCGGTAGTGCTGGGAGTTGAACCCAGGGCTTCAAGCATGCTAGGCAAGTGCTCTACCACTGAGTCACATCCCCAGCCCCATAACTATCATTTTTAATGATCATGTGCTATAGATTAGAGGGTGACATCAAAATTTAACTTATTCTCTATTGTTGACCATTAGGTTGTCCTCATTTTGAAATATATAATTATATATATAAATATGCAATATATGTATATAAATACATAATATATTTATATAAACATATATGACTTTATAGTAAACAAGCTGTAAGCAGAATTATTTCCTGTAGCTTAATTATTTCTTTGTGACAAATTTCCATTCAAAAACAATGTATTCTATTCTTAAAAATCCCTGAGGGGGCGCTGGAGTGGTGGCTCAGTGATTGGAGCACTTGCCTGGCATGCATGAGGACCCAGGTTCAAACCCCAGCACCACATACACCACTAAGTGTTGGATAAACCAAAGCCAGATGGAAAAATAAATAAAATTGATTCTCTCTTTCTCTTTCTCTCTCTCCCTCCCTCTTAAAAAAAAATCAGTGAGTAAATTTTATGTGTTCTTATCACAGAAAAATGGTACGGAAGGCAATGCATATATTAATTAGCTTGATTTGGCCATCTGCGTTATATGCATATTTCAGAACACCATAAATATATATGTACACAAAAATATATACATAATTTTACTTGCTTGTCAATTAAAATTGATTAATTAACAAATTCTGATTGATTGAAGGGTATATACACGTTAATGCATTTTTTCACTCTTGAAAGTCCACATTTATTTCTTGCTCTGGAAGTGTCTGAGATATTCATTTCCCTGCATCCTTACCACTGGTATACCATATTTTAATTTTCCCAAAATGATAAGTAAAAATGATACTGCATTGTGGTATTAAAATTGCATTTGTCTTCTTTTGTAAATTGCCTTTTCGTATTCTTGCCCATTTTTAATGTGGGTGTGGTTTTTTTCCTTTTCTGATATTTCTTATTGTTTATATGACAAAGTTTTGCTTTAATCCATTATGAATACTTAAATTATAGTGTATCATATTTGTTATGTTATTGGTTCAATATATATTATATATATTATATTGTATTATATTTGGTACTGGAAACCAAACCCAGGGATGCTTTACCACTGAGCTTTATGCCCAGTTCTTTCTATTTATTTATATTTTTCTTTTGAGACAGGATCTTGATAAGTTGCTGAAGTCAGCTTCAAAGTTTAGATCCTCCTGTCTGAGCATCCCAAGTTGCTAGGATTACAGGCATGTGCCACTCCGCTTGGCTTTTTATGATATTTTGATGTAAATAAATTATTTTGAATGTCAACAAATTTCCCACACTATTCTTTTTGTGGGCAGAGTTCTGATGATTGAACCTGGGACCTTGTACATGCGAGACATACTCTCCATCACTAAGCTTTATCTGTAGCTCCCTCGCCTTTTTACTGTATGGTCTCTCTCTTTGATGCTGTTCTTAACAATACTGTCTTACACCCAGATTTTAGATAAAATTTCTGTAATATGTTTTAACTTAATCTCATATATTATTTGATTAAACATAGGTGGAAAGGATCTGAGTTTATTTTTGTTAGATTATTAAATAATTATTTTGGAACTGTGTATTAAATGAGTTTTCCTATGCTGATTTAAAGTATATTCCTCATACACTAAATAACTTTATATACGCACATTTATATTTTCTGTGACTTAATTATTGTAGTTTTAAAATGTAGACTCATACATGTGTACATTTCAAAAATCTTTATTATCCCCACCTTTTTGTGTAAGTGAAATTTAGAATCATTTTTGTAAAGTTCATGCATCATTTATATTATATTAAGTTTATAGATCTAGTTTTGGGGCTTCTAATCTAATGTTCACAATACTCCTAAAGTGAAAAAAAGCTCAAATAGCTATATACAATAGGACAAGTAGGTACATTATAGTATATTCATACAGCATTAAATATGAATAAACTTGAGTACATGCAGCAATTTGAATAAATCTTAAATATTATTAAGAAATGCAAGAAACCAGAGAATACAAGGAATAGGATTTAACAGGACCTATCTGACACAAACTATAGGGTAAGTTTTTTTTTCTTTGCACTTTAACAATGTTTTCTTTATTATAAGCGCTGAAATAAAGCAATGGCTGGGCAGCTAGGAATTTCCTTAGCCACAGTGCTTGGGAGGTATATCTAACATGGGTGATTGAACTATTGTTTAGAAATGCATACAATGGGAGTAAATCTATATAAAATATCAACAAAATCATTAACTTAAAATTCAGGACAGCAGGATCTGGGGAAGTGCTGGGGCAGGACACAATAACAGGAACAAGATTCCATTTCCTGACCTGTGTGGTGGTTACATGGGCATTTGTTTATAACTACTCATTAAATCCTTCTTTTATGTTTTATTCACTTTTCTGAATGCATGAATAGAAGTACTTAAAAAACAACACCATACCGAATGTCTAGTGGCTTTTTGAGGGAAACGTCCTACCCCTCCCTGTCAATCCATTCTCTCTCAGGAGCAGGGCTCTCCTTGAAGGATGAGTGAAAGCCCCTCAGTATCTTTTTGCCCTGGATCTTCTGCTATTTGGGAACCCAAAGCATTCCTCATTGTCCTGCTTCTGCATGTTGCCATCTCTCAGTGTCCTACCAAATCCCCCCAGTGCCTCACACACCATGAGCATTTGCTCAGTGAACGCATTGAACCCAGAAGTCTTCATGTCTGTAAATAGAGCAAGCAGAAGAGAAGGTAAAAAAGAATCATCCCTTGATAAAGCTGGGAAAGGAAGAGAGCACACGTAAACTCCAGGGATGATCTAATCCGACAGAATACACAACTTTTGTGGAGTGATGTTTATTTTGTTGAGCGTTGTCCTAGCACAATGGATATGGTTATTCCTCAGAATTGTCTGCAGCTTCTCTGAGTGATATGTCTGTCACCTGTCCCCTGGGGGACTATCTGAAATGACCTGCTGTGAGATTGAAAAGGGAAAGCAGAAACATAGTCCACTGTGGGGGTATTGCAGGGTCAAGGCCATTTATCTCCCCAGCTGCTCTGGGAGCTGTGACTTGCAGAAAGGATGCAGTGAGGCATGAAAGGTGGATTTACTAGGGCATGAGACCCACTTAGTCCTGCTGCATAGAGCTCTTAGAGTCAGGGTCAGGCCTGGGCATTGGGATGTTAACGTCTACCTCTCTAATTGGATGCAGTCCGCAGAATTTTACTTAGGATTTGAGTATGCCAGGCAGGCAAGCCTGTGCAAGTCCCATGTCATATCAGTTTGCTTTGCCCAGAGTCAGTCAGCACCTTGCTACAGGAGGCTTCGGTCCAACCCGGTGTACCTTTAGACTAGGTGAATTCTTCCATTAGTATGGTTGTTTGCCTTTCTTGAAGAGTACCTGATGTGTTTGAGCCCTTTGTAAGTGCCTGTGACCTTGACCTGAATTATCTTGTTTTATTCCTAACTCTGTAAAGATTGCCTTATTATTTTGATCTTGCTGATGAGGATAGCAGGCTCTGTCAACTGACTTGCTCAAGAGTACAGTAAGTGGTAGAGGCAGAACCTGAACCCAGGCAGCCCGGCTCCAGAGCTAATGATCGCAACTGTGGCTTAAGCAGTTGATCTATTTATTCATTTGTGTAACAAATTTCTGTCCAAGGACCCTGAGCTGGGTTCTGTGCTAGACACTAGGAATGTCATGTTGAGCAGGCACACAAGGCACCTACCCTGCTTTATGTTTCATTCTATTTTACTCCTTAGGGTTTAGGCATATTCATGGAACATTTGCAGTGACAAAGTGCTTAGAGAATGCTTAACTGAGGAGTCCTTCCCCAAGGTGTGATTGTGTGCGGCCCTGCCTTCCACTAGGGTCAAATCTGAGAACCCTGGTTACCAGGTGTAAATGACCCACAACTGTAAAACCTTATGCTTCCTAGAGCTCCTACTCCTTCTTTACTCTTTCCCTAGCCCCCAGTAGGAAGTGCAAATGCTTCCCTTGCTGCTTCCAAGTGACTCTGAGATGAAGAGCCATTCCAATGCATCTTGCACCAAATTCTGAGCATTGTTTGCAACTATAATATTTAGATCCTTTAATGCAAACCTTCCAAATCAAGATAATCTTATCAGCCTTCTTTATTTCAGAGTTAGTCACATATTTGAGGTCCAGAAAGACCCAATTTTAAATAGGCTCACCACCTAAATAAGAGAAGAGTTTGTCTATTAAGGCCTGTACATGCCTATGTGCATTGGTTGATGAAGGAGGCTACTGAGAGAGCTAAGAAAATTAGAAATTCATGCCTGCTGTGAGCAATCTAGCAATGGATAATAAACATCCATAAAAGTGTTTATTCCTTTTATGCTGGTAATTCTCCTTTGGAGGAGCATGTTGGGAAAATAGATTTATTAATGCCTCAGGGAGTAAAACTATCCAACTTTTCTTTGTTTTTCAGCACCTGAGATGTTCAACTCCAAAAAAGAAGTAGGCTATTCCTTTGCTGTAGACTGGTGGTCCCTGGGAGTGACAGCATATGAGCTATTGAGAGGCCGGGTACAGTAGAATTGCGTGTCCTTTTTGGTTGTTCTTCCAGCATGTCCTATTTTAGAATGAAAGAATATATTGTTTGCTATGAACCACACAGTTTATTTGAAAGTTGAAAACAGCCCTGTGATGCTGATAATATCCCTTGGCAATTTCTGCACAGATTAATTCACTGCCCCACATATGGGACCAACTGTGTCAGTTAACATTAAATGACATGGATAAAATTAAATGAATAATATTCATATTATAAATTCCCAAAGAGGGGAAATCAATGCACCTCACTAAGTATCTTGGGTAAATATGTGTGTTTGTTTAACAAAAGTCATTTGCAGTTACAGTACTGAGCTCTAATTCAGACGCACCTCGCCAAGGCAAGTGTGAATTATTAACACAGCACAACTCATGTCCTGTCTTGTTGGACTGCTGTCTGTCATTTGGCTCAAGC